>JAAGVU020000113.1:30964635-31002672 GCA_011763525.2 Mormyrus iriodes
GCTGCTCTCTGTGAGACAGTCAGAGTACAGGGTGAATGTAATGCTGGTCTCTGTGAGATGGTCAGAGGACAGGGTGACCGTAATGCTGCTTTCTGTGAGACAGTCAGAGGACAGGGTGAATGTAATGCTGGTCTCTGTGAGACGGTCAGAGGACAGATTGACTGTAATGCTGCTCTCTGTGAGACGGTCAGAGGACAGGGCGACCGTAATGCTGCTCTCTGTGAGACAGTCAGAGGACAGAGTGACTGTAATGCTGCTCTCTGTGAGACGGTCAGAAGACAGAGTGACTGTAATGCTGGTCTCTGTGAGACGGTCAGAAGAATCCTCTGGTATTATGTGTGGCCTTTGCTTTGTGTGTTTCTCTCAACATTAATAATTCGTGTGGAAAATACACTGATGCTGTGTGCCTAGCCAGCTCACCTCCGTCTTTCTTTCTTTTCTTCTTTTTGTTTCTAAATAATCTACATGTTCCAAGTATGCCCTTTCAGAGTGACATCCTAAGCACATTCCCTGAAGAACCTTCTGTACCACACTCCGGAGCAGAGGCTATCACGGTGCCTGCTTTCATCTTAGTTTCTGTATCACACTCCAGAGCGGAGGCTGTCTATCATGGTGCCTGCTTTCCTCTCTGCTTTTGTACCACACTCCAGAGCAGAGGCTGTCTATCACAGTGCCTGCTTTCTTCTTAGTTTCTGTACCACACTCCAGAGCAGAGGCTGTCTATCCTGGTGCCTGCTTTTATTTCAATTTCTGTACCATACTCCAGAGCAGAGGCTGTCTATCACGGTGTCTGCTTTCCCCTCCACTTCTGTTCCATACTCCAGAACAGAGGCTGTCTATCCTGGTGCCTGCTTTCATCTCAGTTTCTGTATCACACTCCAGAGCAGAGGCTGTCTATCACAGTGCCTGCTTTCTTCTCTGCTTCTGTACCACACTCCAGAGCAGAGGCTGTCTATCCTGGTGCCTGCTTTCCTCTCAGCTGCTCTGACTGATATCATCCTCCCAGCCCCCCCCCCCCCCGATTCTAAGGAACCTTTTCAGTTTGCTTTTAAAACTGTCTGTTCTCTGTCACCCAAATGCAAATGCAACCAGGCAATAGTATATATTATAAAACATGCTGGTAAAACTGTACTTGAATCTGTCATCTATAATGCATTATAAACACCTTCATAATGCATTTCAAAGCATCTGTAATGGATTATTATTGCCGGTATAAGAATTTATAAAGCATTACAGCACCATGCATCCTTAATATTTATACTGACCATTATAATGAATTCTGGATGTTTTGTAATCCATTACTGATGAGAGCTTCATTGCAGCTTATGAAGTATTATTATCTACACTATAATGCCTTATGACTGTCACTATAGGATGCTGTAATGCTTTATTAATTCTTATAACAACCATAATATTGCATTAATCCATTATGAAGGCATCTATAATGCATTATAGATGAGAGCTTCAAGTAAAGTGTTACCAACCTGTCGTCATAAACACTGGAGCATGGTGGTGATAAACCACAGCGTATATGAAAAGAAGTGTCATTAAATATTGATCCTGACGATGGTAGTGAACATGCAACTTGAACCTGAAGTGGTTTTTTCTGGGCTTCTATAATGCCCTTTACTGGGCATCAACAGGCACCCATCAGCCTAAAGGCCTCTCTGTCATTCTCTGTCCTCTGTATCATTTTGGTGTTTCACTTCCATTTCCGGTTGCTGCAGTCTGGCACTGTAGATAGGACAGATCCCCAGACCTACATACTATGCCCATACTTAGCCCTCATCCTTCCATTTTTGGTACACACAGCATCCCAGGCTCTTGTGCTTCTCTCTTTTTCTTTGATTTTTACAGCTAAATATTATACAGTTCACTAAGGAACACGTGGAGGACCTGGCTGCCTTCGGGTGAGTCCTGCTCCTCCTGCTCAGTATCACGTGTAGTGCATGTGGTGTTGGATCCCTCAGCTGAGTCACCTGTCTCCACATAGGCTGTCATCGATGGACCCAGCCCTTATAAACCAAAACCAGCTGGATCCCAACCGGCCCTCCAGGCCAGTGTCACTGTTGCCTGGCCCCAGCCCCATGCCCCCCAGGGCCACCAGAAACCTGGGCTGGCCAATAGCCACACATGCTGACCATGAATCCACTGCCACTAGCTGTATACCCACTGATCATGTGACCACACCTCCTGAGCTCATATGGCCTGATCTCACAGTCCACATTTTGAGAGCTCCTTTCTCTGTCCCAGTTAGGGATCCCCCTGCCCCAGATCTTGTACCAGTTAGGGTCACCCCTGCCCCTACAACAAACCCTATTCCTGCCCCAGAGCCTATTCCAGTTAGGGACAACATTGCCCCTGTCTCCATTCCTTTTCCAGTTAGGGACACCAGTGTGCCGGTCTCCATCCCTATTCCAATTAAGGACACCACTGTCCCTGCCCCAGTCCCTATTCCAGTTAGAGACACCCTTGCCCCTACCCCAGTCCCTATGCCAGTTAGGAACACCCCTACCGCAGTCCCTATTCCAGTTAGGGCCACATCTACCATTTTTCCAGTTCCTATTCCAGTTAGGGACATCCGTGCTCCTGCCCCCATCCCTATTACAATTATGGACACCCCTGTCCCTGCCCTAGTCTCTATTCCACTTAGGGCCACATCTACCATTGCCCCGATCCTTATTCCAGTTAGGGACACCCCTGTTCCTGCCCCAGTCCCTATTCCAGTTAGGGACACCGCTGCTTCTGCTCCCGTCCCTATCCCAGTTAGGGACACCCCTGCCCCAGTCCATATCCCAGTTAGGGACACCCCTGCCCCAGTCCATATCCCAGTTAGGGACACCCCTGCCCCAGTCCATATTCCAGTTAGGGACACCATTGTCCCTGCCCCAGTTCCCATTTCAGTTAGGACCACCCCTGCCCCTATCCCTGTGCCTATGCCAGTTAGAGACATCCCTGCTCCAGTCCCTGTTCCAGTTAGGGACATCCCTGCTACTGCCCCAGTCCCTATTCCGGTTAGGGCCACCCTTGCTCCTGCCCCAGTCCCTATTCCAGTTAGGACAACTCCTGCCCCAGTCTCTATTCCAGTTAACGCCACCCCTGCCACTGTTCCTACCCCAGTCTCTGTTCCCATTAGGCATCCCATTGACCCACTCCCTTTTCCAGTTAAAGCTTCTCCTGCTCCGGTCCCTATTCCAGTTAGAGATCCCCCTTTTACAGACCCTGTTCCAGTTAAAGCTCTGCCACATCCAGTTCCTGTTCCATCTGGGGATCCCCCTGCTCTATTCACTGTTCCATTTATAGCACCCCCAGCCCCTGTTCTAGTTAAGGATACCCCTGCCCCACTCCCCATTTCAGGTAGGGATATTCCTGTCTCAGTCCCTGTTCCAGTTAAAGCCCTCCCTTCCTCTGTCTCTATTCCAGCTAAGGCTCCCTCCAACCCAGGCCTTGTTCCAGTTAGGGATCTCCCTGCCTTACTCCCAGTTTCAGTTGAATCTCTCTCAATCCCGGTCCCTGTTCCAGTAAGGGATCCCCATTCCACAGTCCCTGTTCCAGTTAAAGCTCCCCCTTCCACAGTCCCTGTTCCAGTTAAAGCTCCTCTAGTCCCTGTTTCAATTAAGGATGCTTCTGCCCTACTCCCAGTTCCAGTTAAAGTTCTCCCTTCCTCAGTCAATGTTCCAGTTAAAGGTCTCTCTTCCCCAGTCTCTGTTCCAGCTAAAGCTTCCTCCACCCCAGCCCTTGTTCCACTTAGACATCCCCCTGCCCCAGTCCCTCTTCCAGTTAAGGTTAACTCTGGCCATGTTCCTCTTCCAGTTAAGACTCCCCCAGCTCCTGTCTCTGCTTCAATTAAGGCCACCGCAGCCCCAGTCCCCATTCCAGTTATGGTTACACTTGCCCCCACATCTGTCCCTAGTAAAGCCATTGATGCCCCTGTAGTTGTCTCAAATTCCCTGGAACCAGTTTCATCTTCCACCCCATTGTCAGTATTAGCCAACCCTCAGTCATGGGAAACCCAGTTCACAGGCGGGACCACAGAGGCCCCATCGCAGAACAGCAATACCGAGGACTTCAGGTGAATGGGAATCCTGCCAGTCACTGTGTGGCACACACCAACTCTGGGCCTAATGTTACATACAGTTGGCAGATGTAGTTCTCACTGAGTGGGTAGTCTCATTCTTGGTATGTACACCAATGAGCCAAAACATTATGACCACCCACATGTGAAGCGAATAGCGTCAACTATCGGTCAACAATGGTGGGATATATAACATTTTTATTTTTCTTTTGTCCAAAGCGACCTAATAGTGAGGCAATTTGTACGGTGCAAACTTAATGTGGTCATGGAGTCAACTAGACATAAGTGCAGCTAGGCTGAGCTTACAATGAATGTCAAGGTAAAAGTGTAAGCAGTTCTTGGAGCAGGAGCTACTCAACAGCTACACAACTACAAATAGCTATTAACAAAGCAAGAACCTAGTAACGCCATGCAAGGATCAGTAAATGCAACATAAGAGCATTCGAAGTACAATCAGGTTAGTGAAGAAATTCATGCTATACTTGGGTCTTAAGGTGTTTTTTGAAGGTAGAGAGGAAGTGTGATGACTGAAGATGGTTCAGCAACTCATTCCACCACCAGGGAACCACATAAGAGAACCTTCTGGAGTGACATTCTCATGTGGAGCAGGGAGCTCCAAGCAGAGGGGGGGAGAGATGAGCTATAGGTCTTGAGGAGCCTTTTGCCTGTTCATTAATGGGACTTTAAGCCAGCACCATGGACTTGAACTTGATGCGAGCACCATTAGGGAGCAATTGTAGAGAGATTAGGAGGGGTGTGACATGAGAATGCTTGGGCTGACTATATGTCAGCTGTGCTGCTGAGTTTTGAATCATCTGCAATGGTCTGATACCACAAGCTGATAAACCTGCCTGTAGAGAGTTCAGTAATCAAGTTGTAGGATAACAAACAAGTGCCTGGACTACAAGCTGAGCTGTATACTGAGATAGAAGATATTAGATGGTAAGCTAATATTCGATACTCATAGTCAACATGTTGAATGGAGAAAAAATGTACGGGGTAAAGATCTGAGTGCCTTTGATAAGGGGTCAAATTGTTATGGCTGAACACCTGAGTCAGAGCATCTCCGAAGGCAAAGATTGTGGTGGTGGTCATGGTCAGCTGTGGTCAATACTACTAGGACGGCAACTACTGAATATTTTCATATTTGAATATTCAGCTGAATGTTTCACCAACTTTTTGAGAATGCTCCTACACCTTCCCATACTTTCACTCATGCAGCCTGAGTTGCCAGCTGAAAAAGGCAAGTTGTTGGCAGACACCCTCCACCAACTGCTTGTGCACCGTGCCCAAAGCATAGTCAGAGGCATCGGTGGTGAGCACAATCTGGACTTTAGGAACGGCTGGAACAGCATGGTCACGTTCACCGAAGTGGACTTAATCACAGCAAAAGCCTGAGTCTGCTCACCTGACTACTTGATCACCTGCTTAGCCATTGGGCCCTTGAGAGCTTTGTAGTGCAGCTACATGAACGGAGCAGTCCGCAGAGTAAAGCGGTGGTAGAAAGTCACCATGTGCAGAAATTTCTATAGGGCCTTGTTTGTAGTGGGCTGGGGAAATGCAAAGATGGCCTCCACTTTGGCAGGTAGAGGGTAAGGGAGTATGTGAATTCTGCTTAAACAGTAGTAGTCCCTAGACACATTTCCTCTGAATTCACAAATACAGACAGGTCATGGTGGACTGGGAGGGTGGCATGGTGGGACACCAACGGGTGGTCTGCCACTCATGTTCAGCTAGCAGAGGGATTCCTGCTGAAGTGTCTGTATCCAAGTGAGTTGGCTTCAGACAGTCCACCGAAACCCAGTCTGACTTGCTGCCAACCTCCAACATGAAGAACTTGTCCCTTAATTGCAGCGCTCAAAATGGCCAATTGTAAGGCATTCATAACAGGCCATGAGGGGCATCATGGCGAATAAAGACTTTGCCTCTGCCAAGCTCCCCAGAACATGAGTCTGGGGAACCCTGTGTTGAGTCATGTACACTAGGGTGAAGGCACCAGCTAAGTCCTGCAGAGTGGAACACTGGCTGTTTGTGAACCAAGGGGCTGTGGCATTAGGTAGAAAGTCCCCGGGCACATGCAACTGAACATAATCCACCCCCAAATGCACAGCACCCACCACTGACTGGGAGAGACAGTCACTACATGCCGAACGTCAGTCGTGAACTCCAATATAATGGAGAGCTTCTGGGTAAACCAAGGCTCAGAAACCCTAGCCATCATGAATGTCAGAGGCTTGTAGTTCCCAGATTCCGTGATTGAGTGGCCTTCCATGAGAAACGGAAGTGGTGCACAGCTAAGTACATGCTGAGAAGTTTGCAGTCAGAAGTGCTGTGCTTTTGCTTGTGCGGTATGAGTTGCCAGCTGAAAAAGGCAGCAGAAATGTCCAGCGAAAATCATTGTATGCATGTCAGCAATTCATGATATTAACCCACGCCTTCATGTGAAAAATGGTAAACTTAAAAATGTGAACCAGGATATATTGATTTTCCATTTATCCATGTAAGCCTCGGAGAATTTAATTTGCTCTTTCGAATATTACATCTTGTCACATCTTACCATGAATTGAAAATTTCTGTTATTTTCACTAGTTGGTGCATGTGTGTGTGAATGGTGTGTGAATGTGCCCTGTGATGGGTTGGTGCCCCATCCTGAGTTGTTCCCTGCCTTACACCCGTAGCCTCCGGGATAGACTCCGGAATCCCTGCGATCCTGAATAGGATAAGTGGTTACATGAAGTGGATGGATGGATGTCACTTGTTGTACTAAATTTGAATTAGAAAATGACATGCACGGATCCACGTATACAAATAGCGTATAGTCACAAGAATGTGAGGCAGCATAATGGCATTCTTGCTAGTGACTATGTAAACGAAAGGATTAGAAGCAATTGAGTTTTCATAAACCACCAGGATTATTTTTAATTATTGGTTCACTGTCTGCGCTATGTGTAATGTCTTTGCACTTTGTCTGTTAAGCATTAAATGTATGTTTCCCTACACTTTGGGTGAACAGGGATATGTAAAAATCTTTAGAAAATGTATGTCTGTCGTTTTTCTTGTTTATGATAAATGTGCTTAGGCTTCCAAATATGACGATTTGTTTGCCTCTACCTTGCACTATTCAAAATTCTTCTTCTTGGTCTTCTGTACATATCTATGCTATCATCAGATTTTGACCAAAACCAAAAAGGTTTAATTTGCATATTATATGAGCATGCAGTTTATTTGCATTGACAGTGGTTATGCTTATTTTTGGGAGGCAACTGGATGAAATCTCAGGCTCATGCACATACGCACATTTACAAGATTACAATCATACAATCAATATTACAATTTATCAAGGGGAAATGTACTCAAGCCAAGTTTCATGAATTGGGATTTTTTTGTGCATACGTATTTTTTTCTTTTTGTGCATGCGTATTTGTCACAATGAAATTTACACAAAGTTTAATACTTTTCAAGTTTTATTCAAGTTCTATTTGTCCCATATCTAATTACACACTAGTGCATTTGTGCAGTGAATTGCTTTTTTTTTATAAATGAGGCCCCAGGTATTGGCCAGTTTTCTTCTCAGATGTTTTTTATATTCCAGTTCATCAGATATCTTGAATATTTGCTGCAGCACTAGTACCTAGCAACAGCAGTCTGAGGAGTGATGAATCACAATCCACCGACAGGGTCTTTGGCACCCAAGACTCATCAATGCAGGATGTGAACAAAGGATATCGCATGTTCTTATCCCATAAGAACCAACAAAAGGGCTACTATGGCAGATGATTTTGATGATGATCATGGGAATAATGTATCATGACACAAAGGCATTGAGCCCTGCTACGTATGAAGCAGAATAGCCACAGGCCAGTCAGAGTGCTCATGCTAACCCCCTTCTACCAACAAAAGCAATTATAATGGGCACATTCAGATAAATGGGATGAATGGAATAAGACCACCTGGTCCGATGAATCCTGTTTTTTGCTGTATCATGTGGATGGCTGGGTACATATGCAATGTTTACTGAAGGAAGAAATGGCCCCAGGATGCACCGTGGGAAGAAGACAAGCCAGTGGAGGAAGTATGATGCTTTGGGCAATGTTTTGCAGGGAAACCCTTGTCTAGTCATTCATATGGAAGTTAATTTGATGTATACCACCTACTAAAACATCATTGCAGACCAGATTCATCCTTCTTGGCAATCATATTCCCTGATGGAAGTGGCCTCTTTCAGCCGGATAATGTACTCTGCCACACTGTACCAATTGTTTGGGAATGGTTTGAGCAACATGATGAAGTTCAAGGTTTCCAAACTCCCCAGATCTCAATCCAATCCAGCATCTGTGTTGGAACCACAAGTCCAATCTATGGCTGGTCCACCTCACAACTTTCAGGAGTTAAGGGTTCTGCTGCCAACTACTGAATACCAGTTACCACAGGTCAGCTTCAGAGGTCTTGTACAGTCCATGCCTCAGCAAGTCCAAGCTGTTTTAGTGGCACACTAAGGAGCAAAAGCATATTAGGCAGGTGGTCATAATGTCTCTGGCTCACTGGTGTATAGCATCATACGTTGTTACCTTGGCTGTTCACCAATGTGTTTGTCAGATTGGCAGATAAGTCATTCTCTCATATAAACTGCCTTACTGAATACTGTCTGTTGGTATGTTTGCCTGGGTTATGGGATTTCTTCTAAAGCTTGACCTTTTTGTAGGGTCTGCATAGTCACATGGAATGTGGGGTCAGCTGTTCCACCAGATGATGTTACCTCCTTGTTGGGACTGAATACAACTGACGTAAAGGCTGACATGTATATCATTGGGTGAGTCTTTCCAAAGTCCATGGTAATAAATAAATAATAAATAAGTAGTATGACTGTGGTGATGAGATATGGTTCGTGGGATGTGCTAATTGACAAATTTCCAGTAATACAGTATAAAGAGTCGGAGAAGTGTGGGATGTACAATGATGAAACAGAACTGTGCAATGCAGTGAGACCTGATGGCTTGGGGAAAGAAATCATGTCTAAAGCAGGTGGTGATCTGTTTTCCAGAGGGAATGAGTGTGAAGGGATCGTGAGCTCAGTGGATAGCATCCCTGACAATAGATTCAACCCTCCCAGATTAGTTTGAGTTGAGGAAGATACATATCAATGATCTTCAAAGCTATCCACACAGTTCATTGCAGCAGTTCGAGGTCTGGAGCAGTTAGTTTACCTCACCACACCGTAATGCATCCAGTCTACATTGTAACACTCTGGACCTATAAGAACCAGTGACTGTAGATGTCCAAAATTGTAGGATTCTGAGCTTGTAGGAACCAGTGACTGTAGATGTACTTCATTGTAGGATTCTGAGCCTGTAGGAACCAGTGATTATAGATGTTCTGCACTGTTGAACTCTGGGCCTGTAGAAACTGGTGACTATAGATGTTCTGCACTGCAGGACTCCGGGTGAGTAGGAATGGTGACAGTAGATGGCCTGCATTGTGGGACTCTGAGCCTGTAGGAACTGGTGACTATAAATATTCTGTCAAGACCCGTAGGGACTGTCCATTGTCCGTCTATTTCCTGCTTCATTGTCTTTCAGTGGCCAATGTGAGCTGACAAATACTTCCTGTTGTTTTCTCTATCTTTGTGTTTGTGTCAGCCTGCAGGAAATGAACTCCATGATCAGCAAGCGACTTAAAGATGCTCTTTTCACTGATCCATGGACAGAGCTGTTCATGGAGGCCCTCAGTGGCAGTGGACACGTGCTGGTCAGTAAGAGGTCAACCTTGGTCCTTCAGAGAACAGTGATTAAACTGAAAGTGCCAAAGACTAATTAACTAAATAGATTTGGATGCATAGCATTAGTATGCAAACATAGTATAAAAAGGTGCATTTCAAGGCCAGCTTTCTTTGAGATTATGTGCATTTGTGTGTGTTTCTCTTTGTCTCTGTTTGTCACTCTCTGTATGTCCCTCTGTGAATCTCTGTGTTTACATCTCTCTCTCTGTCCTCTCAGTCTGTATTTGTTTCTGTGCTCCCTGCCTCTATCTGTGTCTGTATTCCGTGTCTGTGCTCCCTGTCTGTGTCTGTGCTGCCTGTCTTCATATGTTTCTGTGCTGCCTGTCTCTATCTGTGACTTTGCTCCCTGTGTCTGTGTTCCTTCTCTGTGCTCCCTGCCTCTGTTTGTGTCTGTGTTTCCTCTCTGTGCTCCCTGCCTCTATCTGTGTTCTACGTCTGTGCTCCCTGTCTTTTCCTGTATCTGTGCTCTCTATCTTTAGCTGTTTTTGTGACCCCTGTTTCTTTCTATGTCTGTGCTCCCAGTCTGTATCTGTCTGTGCTCTCTGCCTTTATCTCTATCTGTGCTTCCTGTCTTTATCTGTGTCTGTGCCTCCTGTCTCTATCTGTGTCTATGCTCCTCCTCTGTCCTCATTTCTCGCTGGTTTTCTATTCTTTTCTGATTTCCTTGCTATGTGTCTCTTCCTTCCTTGGTGTCCCTCTCCTGGCTTCTCCTCCCCATCCCTCCTTTTATCCCCCCAGGTGACGTCCGAGCGGATGCAGGGGGTCCTGCTTCTGGTGTTTGTGCAGTGCTGCCACCTGCCTTTCCTCAGGGGTGTGCAGACTCAGACCACACGCACTGGCCTGGGAGGATATTGGGTGAGGAATGAGTATCCCATACAAAGACACAGAACACACCTGCTGCCAATAGACACAGAAACACATCTAGTCAATGCGAACACATACCCAATAAGTGTTCTACATATGGAAATTGGACACACTGGGTACCCATCAAGACACTGACACTTGTGCTGGGGAATAGGACACCTTGTAGTGGTTCCCTCACTGCGATGGGGACAGCGCCTGGTCCCTGCACTCTGTGTCCTCTTTGTCGACATCATCAGGCCTCTGCGCAGTCTCCTTGGCTGTTAGGTCGATGCAGCAGAGAGCAGGTTCAGGTGACCCAGTCCCTCCAGCACAGGGAACCCACAGCACCACAGCTACTGCCATCACAGTGACTCACACTGTCTTCTTTATTCTGCCCACAGCACCCTCCTCACTCTCCATTGGGATCTCTGACCCTAACCCTCTGTCGGTCTCTATAATTCTAACAATAACCTTCGTCAGAACATTCATACCCAACTGTCTTATAAATTAAGATTAAAATAAATCATTGTGCCAACTCCGCTGCAGCAGTTCACCAGATGTGGCATGCGAAGATGTGGCATGTGGATATCTAGCATGTGGAGCACCCCCTGTTGGTGACACTGCCACCTGTCTCTCACCCTCCCAGGGGAACAAAGGGGGTGTGAGCGCACGGATGGCACTGTTTGGGCACTCCGTCTGCTTCCTGAACTGTCACCTGCCAGCTCACATGCGCAACCTAGAGCAGCGTGTCGACGACTTCGAGAGCATCCTGCAACAGCAGCAGTTCCAGGGCGGGGGGGGGATGGGAGTCCTGGACCACGAGTGAGACCCCCAGACCCATGCCTGTCTGTGTATGCGTGTGTGTGTGTCTGTGTGTGTGTGTCTGTCTGTGTTTTTTAATGACGTGCCATTTACGCCATATTTCAAGCATTTCCTCTCAGATATTGTACCTCCTACATACACAAAACACTCTCACATTCACCGTTTTACCTCTCACATACAAGTAAATGCAATAACACTTTACTTGAAGCTGTCATCTGTAATGCAGAACTTTTACCTCTCACATTCCATACACATAAATTGTAATCATGTGAGGCGAAAGAGTGAATGTGAGAGCATTTATTTGAATGTGAGAGGAAAATTAGTGACTATGAGACCATCACTGTGTACATGAGAGGTAAAAATGTGTGTGACCTCTGACGTTCCCCTGCAGTCTGGTGTTCTGGTTTGGGGACCTTAACTTTCGCATTGAGGATTACGACTCACATGTTGTGAAAAGTGCAATAGAGAGCAGCAAGCTTCAAATGCTCTGGGAGAAAGACCAGGTGAGGGTCACAGCCAACTGTTCCCGGAGTATACCACCTGAGGGGCGCTGAGCTTTTTCTAACTGCAACTTTCACTCTTCCATAACATGACACATTCCAGTTCAGATCCTAACTCGAAGAAACAACGGAATTTCCTGCTCTGCAATGATATACTTTCCTATACTCCCCTGTACTCTTTATCCTTCTGCACACTCCGCTGCTGCGGATCACAAACACCTGCTTGGAACGTAGCGTCTTGTCTGCTTGCCGTTGCCCTGACGACGCTGGCTGAGGCTCCCGTGCCGTGTGTGTTGTAGCTGAACAAGGCAAAGGCATGTGAGGCAGTCCTGCAGGGCTTCCAAGAGGGACCCCTGAACTTCCCTCCCACTTACAAGTTTGATGTGGGTACACACATCTATGACACCAGGTAGGGTGCAGCTGGACCGCCGCAGTCTTGTCTCACCAGTGGGGGAAGCTGTTGCAGCATCTGTTTGTTTGTTTGTCTGTCTAACGCCAGCACGAAGAAGCGCAAGCCAGCTTGGACAGACCGCGTGCTGTGGCGTCTGCGGGCCGCCGGCTCGCCTGGCCCGACCCAGCCGCCCACGGTGCGGCGCGGCCTGACGTCATGGCTGAGTCCCGGACTGAGGGTCATGCAGCGTTCCTATCGCAGCCACATGGGATACATCTGTAGCGACCACAAACCCGTGAGCGCCGTCTTCTCCCTGCAGGTAAGGCTGCCGCGCGCCTTGTTTTTACTGCTCAGGTGTTCGTTTACAGGCATGATTGTTTATGGTCATGTTTTTGCGTACAGTCATATTTATGGTTATGTTATCGTATACAGTCTTGTTCGTATACGGTCATGTATTCTATTCCAGTAATGTTTGTTTACAGTCATGTGTTCGTATATAGTCCTGTTCGTTTACAGTCATGTATTTATGTACAGTTGTGTTCATGCAGTCGTGTTTTCAGTTATGTTTGTTAACAGTTGTGTTTCTTTACGTTCATGTGTTTGCTAACAGTCATATTTGTTTATAGTTATTTTTAGTTTGTTTACAAGCATGTATTCGTGAACAGTTGTGCTTGTTTACAGTTGTGTTAGTTTACAGTCATTTGTGTGTTAACAGTCGTATTTGCTTCAGTCAGGTGTTTGTGTACAGTCATGTGTTTGTTTATAGTTATGTTTGCTTACAGTCGTATTTGCTTCAGTCAGGTGTTTGTATACAGTCATGTGTTTAATTACAGCTGTGTTTGTTTACGGTCATGTGTTTGTTTACAGCTATATTTGCGTATGGTTATGCCCTATAATAGACAGACATGACTGCTTTGTCATACTTTTCCCAACCTGCTTCTGAGCTGACATGCCATGTGGTGTGATGTTTGAAAACAGTTTCCCTTTAAGATGGATGTCCCCCTGGTAACTCTCTCAGTCGATAAAGAGTGGACCAAGGTGTCGGATGCCTCTGTTAGCTTCCAAGTGGCCTTGTCTCTGTCACGCAGCACATGGGACTGGATTGCACTTTACAAGGTAATCTTCTCTCATGCCTTAGTTATGCTCTGAGATCCAAAGTTAATTAAACGGCAGTGAGTGGACAAAATAATGGAAATACCACATGGAAAAGGACTTTAACTCAAATAATTCTTAAACATCCAGCTGCAGCAGTGTATTAGGTTGAATGCCAATTAGCACTATGTGTGATCTCTGGATTTTCAAAGAAATATGAAGCAAGAAACCATAGTGGTCAGATAGTCATTGTCTAGATTGTACTAGTGCCAGAAATTGGCATTTCATGTGTCAAATTTATTTCAGGTGATACGAGGAACAGTCCCAATAATTGTGACAGAAACATGGGCAAATGCTCACAAATGGAAACAGTGGTCACTAGTTGAAACTCAACAAGGGACAGAGAGACACTTTGCAGGATAGGAACTAAACACCAAAAAAGCATAGCTAGAAAAATGATCACAGAACTGATTGAGCAGCTCTTTGACCAAGCCTCAGCAAACACTGCAACTCTATAAAGCATGCAAAGATTAAAATAAATCTAAATCTAAATGTACAGACACACAACCTGGTATAAGGGGCCTTAGCAGTGATCTGATGAGTTCTCTATCCCCATCTGTCCTACACCCAGATTTACGGTTTACGTTTGGGGAACGTAGAACACCTTAGGCCATCTTTCAGTAGCCAGTGTGAACGCTCTTCCGAAATGATGTTCCCACATTCCCGGACGATAATGCCCCCATATGCATAGTTCAACATCAAGACTGAAGTCAAATGCCCGCCTTGGCCTCGCCAATGATGAGATTTTAACATCATTGAACCACAGAGCAAAGAATGGTACAATATCCCACTACGCCCAGCTCAGGACAAGTATGACAGCATTCCAAGCAGGACTGAAGTTGCTCTGTTGATAAATGGTGGCCCTCCTCCACATTAGGTCCTTGACATTAAAGTATTATTTTGTGTTTCCAATATTTTGTACGTGGAATTTCAAAGAACTCCACTGAATCTTCTGAAACCATTCAGCAGGTGGACTCAGTAACTCACTGAAGGTGTGTTTCGTCAATGGAGGTGTTTTGTGTCTTTTTCTGTGAAGCTGGCTGAGTTTGACTTGAAGAACCATGCCTCCCTAGGTAGGATTCAGGCATCCCAAAGACTACGTCGCTTACATGTGGACCAGGCAGGAGGACTCAGACCATCAGCCCCATGAGCACAAGGTGAGCGATTACATGGTCACTGCTGGCTTTTCACACACCTGCATGTCATGTCAATTGTTGTGTCCTCTGGCCCTATTGAGCTCTTTCTAAAACCCTCTTTCTCTCCCTTCTCCCCTCTTCTTACCTTTCCTTCTCTCAAGGTGACATTTTCTGAGGAGGATTTGCCGAAGGGCTCCGGGGAGTATATGCTGGGTTACTACAGCCACAACCTGAACAGCATTGTGGGACTGACGCAGCCCTTCCAGGTCCTCTTCCCTCCCACAAGCCGCCTCTAGCGTCCATCTCCATGAGCAGCATGGCGACGCAGAAGCCTTTGCTGTCCCTCTTCCTCCCTGCAGATCCAGCTTCCATCACAGAGCCCGGCAGTCAGCCGGAAGGGCAGCTCGGCCAGCAGTACAGAGGACGACAGCACGCTGGAGTTGCTGCCCCCGCAGTCGCGCAGCCCAAGCCCTGCGGCCGCCAAGACACGCCAGTCCAGCCGCAGCCGTAGCCCCGCCCTGCCTACACTGCAGGGCCTCAGTCTGCGGCCCCGCCCTCACTCTCGCGACACTGGGCCCCGTAGCCCCTCCCCCCGTGCCACCACCGCCTGGAAGGAGCGGCTCCTTTCCCCTGATAGCCCCACATCGCCCCCTCTTGGGTGTTCTCACTCCCGCCCACCAGGGACCCCAGGCACCCCAGTTATTGAGGTCAGCACCCCAGAAGCGCTGATCGCTGCCATTATTCCACCACAGGGCCTCTTGGGAGGGGCAAAGGCAGCAGGCGAGGGCAGGGATGTGTGCCAGTGAGGGCCGCATCAGAGCTGCGAGAACCCCCCTTCACTGGAGCCAGGCCCATACACTGCAGCCGTGCAGTGATTGAGGGGGATTTTGCTTTCAGAACATTCTCTGCAACCTGTGTGTGTGTATGTGTGTGTGTGTGTGTGTATGCGTGTGTGTGTGTGTGTGTGCATGTGTGTGTGTGTGTATGTGTGTATGTGTGTGTCCGGTCTGCTGACATACACTGTGCAATCTGTAATGTAGTATAATTACAATTAGTTGCAGAAATTTTGAAATTACACACTGCTGTTAGAAACATCAACACAAGCCCAAGGATGTAAGGATACATCATAGAGAAGCTGCTTCCGGCAAAACCGAAAATCTGCTCACAATATACAACGAAAAGGAAGCCATAGAATGTTGCCCTCATTGGCTGAAGTACCAGCAACATTTCTGATTTGCTGCAAACCAATCAGGTCAATTAGGTCAATTGCCAGGGGAGTCTCTGATTGGCTGCAGCTAGCTAGTATCTGTGTTTATACTAGGTTTCGTTTCATTTTCAAGTGTGTTTTGGTATCATCATACAGCACTATGGGCTATATCAAGGGTGTTTCAGTCACCTGTGATGCACTGTTGTTTATTACATAAATTCTTGCCTTCATATCTGTTATCTTTTGTTTAGCTGGTAATCTGAAACCCTAAGCAGGTTGGCAGGAAGATGGTGAAACATTTTTACTTGCTGTTTTTTTGCCTTTTCCATCATAGAAATATATATATATATATGTATTTATTTGTTAACAGAAAAATATAGTATGAGAGAATATATGTTTTCAGCATTTATAGCACCTGTTAAAATCAATAAGATATAAGAATCTGACATTAAATAAAGGTATTTATTGGCCTTTTGCCATCGTGTTTGAAGCTGCTGAAGAAAGTTTGCAGTTGTGGGCACAGAGGTGCAGAGTCTGACCCGGTCAGCACAGGTCTTACCTGGATGGGGATACACAGGAGACAGAACTGCTGCTGCCACCAGATGGCACAGTGATCAAGGAACTGGAAAACTGTGAAACTGTGAAAACATCTGATTTTAGACCTGCAGCTTAACTGAATAGATTTAGAAGGCGTTCAGTTCCACAGGTGAGTAAAGTGAGCAGATGCTCGGATCTGAGCAGCTTTAGTAAAGTGTTGCTGTGTTTCCCTTCCCAGCATGTGGATCACAGTGCCCCCACGCCCGCACCCACCCCCACGGATCTGCACACTCCACGAAAGGTTCATGGGAGGATAAAGCACTGGTTGAGGAAAACCCAAAAGAAGGTGGTTTTAACGAGCTGATAACACGACTCACGGACCCACCAGTAGAGGGCGGTGTGCAATGATAAACATGAGACCTTTGTCCTGCACAATGGGAGACTCATTCTGCCTTTACTGATCAGTCATTTCTCATTATGGTTTAACCAAATGTTCTGTGAGATTGAAACCAGCTGTGGCGACATGGGCCCGGGTTCTGCACAAATTCAGCTGAATCAACTAATTAAAGCCGAGAGCTGATAAGTTCATAACTTGAAAGACTATGCGAAAAGTAATAATAGCAACAACAACAATAATAATAACTATTATTATACAGCAATTATTATAACAATGTGTGTTATACACCTAAGGGAAAAGACACATTAGCACAGTTAAGTTGCATCCAGGCTCAAATTCCATCCATCAGATCACTATGTGAATAAACAATCTGCTTGACAGCTAGTTGTTAAAAAGGTGACACGCTAACTTCGAAAAGTCTGAAAACATCTTTCGTGATAGTAAATATGAGTGTCGTAAAAATCAGTGCGCAACACAATTTCCGGTGCTAGGAGTCTCGGTTTCGCCTTTATCACTAATATTACCACATGACATCCCATACTGCATCAGGGAGGGTAAAGAGGGACAACCGGTAGGCGGAATGCTGGAAAGGTTTGGGCAGTATTTCGGTAAGACCCCCGCCCCCAGAGGTGTAAAGTAACCAAGTACAAATACTTCATTACTGTACGTAAGCAGGTTTTTCACGACTTCTACTTTAATAATAATTATTATTAGATACCCGTGGTTAAATTCTCTTTATGCCGCCCCCAAATTGCTCTCTGTAGGTGAGGGCAGCCACCCATAGCAGCGCCCAGGGAGCCGGGGGTTAGGGGCCTTGTTCAAAGACTCACAGATGTGCCGAGGCGGGGTCGAACCCGCAAATTTCCGATCACAGGCACAGTGTGTTTTACGTTGTTGCAACTTTTACTTTGCTACATTTCTGAGCCGAATTTCGCTTTTTTTACTCAGATATATTCTGCATAACCGTCCTTACTCACCCAATAAAATATACAGGCTACAATCTTATCTGCGATTTTTTAAATTCAGAATCCAGATCACGATTTTATTTTTTGTTTTTTATTTTCCATTACATACTGTGTTTATGAAGTTTATTTCATTAAACCTATAGACTACTACTGAAATAATGGCGATGATTGCACCGGCCGATCAGCGATTTTCCGTAGCGGAGGACGATGGTTCTCGTCGGTTCATTTACCACTTATAAGAGTTTTCAAAATACCGGCCGGCAAATGTTTGTAATTTATTACTAAATCCTAGCCGAAGATTGATCTTTTTTTCCCACAGAATAAAATAGATGTAAGGTCATTTGACTAATTTCTGCCGATAAGCTCGCAAATTTTACCGCTTTTTCTGAATAAAAAAATCCCCTTGTTCCCTTGCGACTCAGCCTTCCTTATTGTGATGGACAGTAACTTGTAAGGCTATATTCTAATCTATCTTGGGTGAATTTAGAAGGATATGCTGCTTTTTGTAAAATCAATAGGTTTGAATGTAAAGTACCCAAGTACTTGTACACATCAAATTGAGTAAGAATGGATCTTACAGAGTCAGAAAAAGACACGAACGTTAAATTTTGATGTCTCAATAATGAGATTATGCCCAGGGGGGTTGGGCAGCCAGTTGACCTTGGACCCCCAGAGGTTTATTTCATCCTTACTTAGGAGTTTTTGGTTCCTCTCTTCCATTGTCATCTGGCATTCTTTAGCTAATCTTTTTGTCTTTCCTTTTCCCTGTTTTGTATTACCCTCTCTTAATATCAAATCTCACCCATGTAACATTATGGCACCTAGGCATGGCGCCAGCGGGAAGGATGGATGACAACCCACTTGCGACTATGGGGTAACACTGGGATTTATTGGGGCAAAAGGGGACACACTGGGAAACTACTAAATCAAAAGGATCACGGGGGAACCAACAGAAACAGAAAGATGTGCGGACTAGGGAACACAGGGAGCACCAGGAAATGGCAGGGCAACTGAAAGGGACCGAACTCAACTAACAAAAGACAACTAACATAATAACTCTCAACTAACTCAACATAATCACACTCGATGACTCACCAGGGAACTGAACAAGGGCAAACACTTAAATACAGAATAATTAACCAGGAACGGGTGTGGGGCAGGCAATCACAGAACAAGGAAATGACCACCAGGTGAAATCAATTAACTAAAACAATGAACAAATGCCAATACTAGAAACTAGGAACATGGCAGGAATTAAACACTGGGAACACAGGAATATAGAAAAGGCATGGAAATAAACAAACAACCGAATGTAACCAAAAACACATAAGCAATACACAGAACTCAAAAACAATGATCAAAACCCAATAAGAGAAAACAGAGGAGGCTGGACCCGAACCCAGGCTACATCCTCTGTACCACCAGCTCAGCCCACTGAGCTACACAGTGGCACAGGAGCAAGGGTAACCCAAGGGGTACTCAGGACACCAGGAACTAGGGGAAAGGACACAAAGGGCCTTGAGGCAACTCAGTTGTGAATGGCAGTATAAAAAAATTTATTCAATTGAATTGAATGTAACAAAAATTTTTGAATTCATATTCATCTCATGACTAAGCTTGTTTTGTGCTGAAAAGAGGGTACCTATGAATATCATCTTTGAGGGACCTCAGGACAAATAGCAAAAAAAATGTTAAATTGTTTTTAGACCAAGCACACTTGGTAGCATGGCAAAAAATCAGTTTGGTTGGTTTCAAGAACTTTATGCTTTTCACACATCCCTAAAAATTAGGTATGTTTCTACTTTTACTTGAGCACTACTTATTCTTAAGTATGAAAATTGAATACTTTTTCCACCACTGACCCCCCTCCTCCTCGCCGCTCGGTAGATATTATCGGGAATAATGTTGCTTTTTAAAATATAGCAAATTGACAAGGGGGGAAGGGTGGTGCAGTAAAATGGGGTGTGGTTGCGGCTGTAAAACTTCTTGCCGCTGAATACTAGTAATGTCCACCTTATTAGCCTCTACATATATACACTATATTGCCAGAAGTATTGGGACGCCTCCCTTTACACACACATGAACTTTAATGACATCCCATTCTCAATACATAGGCTTTAATATGGAGTTGGCCCACCCTTTGCAGCTATAACAGCTTCAACTCTTCTGGGAAGGCTTTCCACAAGGTTTAGGAGTGTGTTTATGGAAATTTTTGACCATTCTTCCAGGAGAGCATGTACTGATGTTGGATGAGAAGGCCTGGCTCGCAGTCTCCACTCTAATTCATCCCATACATGTTCTATCGGGTTGAGGTCAGGGCTCTGTGCAGGACAGTCAAGTTCCTCCACACCAAACTCGCTCATCCATTTCTTTACAGATCTTGCTTTGTGCACTGGTGCACAGTCATGTTGGAACAGGAACCAAACTGTTCCCACAAAGTTGGAAGCATGAAATTGTCCAAAATGGCTTCATATTCTGAGGCATTAAGAGTTCCTTTCGCTGGAACTAAGGGGCCAAGCCCAACCCCTGAAAAACAACCCCACACCATAATCCTCCCTCCACCAAACTTTGCATTTGCCACAATGCAGTCAGGCAAGTACCGTTCTCCTGGCAACCGCCAAACTAAGACTCGTCCATCAGATTGCCAGACAGAGAAGCGTGATCCATCAATCCAGAGAACACGTCTCCACTGCTCTAGAGTCCAGTGGCAGTGTGCTTTACACCACTGCATCTGACACTTTGCATTGCACTTGGTGACGTAAGGCTTAGATGCAGCTGCTCGGCCATGGAAACCCATTCCATGAAGCTCACTACAAACTGTTCTTGAGCTAATCTGAAGGCCACACAAAGTTTGGAGGTCTGTAGCTATTGACTCTGCAGAAAGTTGGTGACTTCTGCACACTGTGCGCCTCAGCATGCGCTGTCCCCGCTCTGTGATTTTACATGACCTACCACTTCGTGGCTGAGTTTCTGTTGTTCACAATTGCTTCCACTTTGTTATAATACAACTAACAGTTGACCGTAGAATATTTAGTAGCAAGGAAATTTCACGAATGGACTTATTGCACAGGTGGCATCCTATCACGGTACCACGCTTGAATTCACTGAGCTTTTCACATTCTCTCACAAATGTTTGTAGAAGCAGTCTGCATGCCTAAGTGCTTGATTATATAAACCTGTGGCCTTGGAAGTGATTGAAACACCTGAATTCAATAATTTGGAGGGGTGTCCCAGTACTTTTGGCAATATAGTGTGTGTGTGTGTGTGTATATATATATATATATTCACACACACACACACTCACTCACACACACTCACACACTAGTGACCACCTAAACCGAGGCCAAGTCATTACCATAACCAGTGTGTATTGAGACCGAGACAATACCAAGACTATGGCAGGGTGAGACCAAGACAAGACCAAGACCAAGGCAGGGCTAGGCCGAGTTACTGGACACAAACCAGGGAGGAATGAAAATGTGTCAGGACAACCAAGCAAGGTTTGGGGTCGAAGAAAAGGAAAGAAGGAAAGGACTTAGCCTTGGAATCCCTCTAGAGCTGATGGACGGGGTGTCGACTGTGGAAAGTGGAGTCCCCTGGGCTTCTGAGGGTCAGTGAGTTTGGAAGGCGCCAAGGAGACTGTGAGGCTGGGAAGAATCAAGGGGCAGGCAGGGCAGGAAAAGGAATGAGGAGCTGCTGAATCCGGAGGGCGCTGAGATGCACACTAGGGCTGAGGAGTCAGAAGGCGCCAGCAGGACAGCAGGACACCTCAGGGACAGCCGTGCAGGGGGGTGCCGCCGTAACAGTTTGACAGGGACAGGAGGGGGATCTAGGACCTAGTGGGCGAGAGCAGAGAAGGGGACCGGAACAAGGACAAGGACGAAAGCAGATTCTACGAATGGCATGACCCTGTCTCCCTTTCCTGGATACCCAGACTCTGCCTGCCTCTCTTTTGGCTCCCTGCTGAAACCGGAGGTCACTCCAGAGAGTCCAGAACCTGGGATTGGATCAGCTGGGGTTTTGAACGGGGTCAAAAAAGTTCTAATCTAATTAAATAACTATTGTCTATTTTAAGAACTATATAGCTTTATAGAAAAAATGTTTGAATGTCCCAAACCCCACCCAGAAACTGTAGCCAAGACTGGGATGATCCTCCACCTAGGGGTTAACATGAGGCGGGGGGCAGGGGGGGCCAGGAGGGCCACGGGTTAATGCAGGGCAGCTCTGAGGGGCCAGAGGTTAATGTAGGGTGGTCTTGGAGGGCTGGGGATTAACGCAGGGCTGTGTTCTCAACAGTGGTTAATTGTGCAGGTTACTCTCAACAAAGCACAGTCAATGTAACGTGAGATCTGCATGTTAAAACTGGCTGTTTGTGTCGGTTCAGCGAGTGCAGAAGAACGCTATTTATGCTGTAAATGGAAAATATCATAACTGTGTAATGTTTACCATGTAATGTGTGCATGTTTCGTTAGTGCGTAACCATGTGTACGACTGTTGTTCATCATTTGATGGCTTCCATGTCTGGGCTGCTGCTAGCCTCAGACTATTCATTATTAAAAAGACCACTTCTCCATTTTCAAAGAGGGGTCCTCTTCATTTATTAAAAAGACCCACACACTCACTACAATATGTAATTTAATGTAATGTTTAAGGAGACTAAGGTTCAATGACTGCCGCTGTCTAGGGGCAGTCAAAACCATTCGCACAGGCAGTGTGAGTAAGATAAAACATTTAATCACATTTAAGCGCTTCATTGCTCCCACACTCAAATCATTGTTCACGCTGAAATTTTTCTGCGCATTTTATGCCAAGCAATTCTTTCATATATCATTTGAAAACAGCTTTATCGGCAGCCACGCTGGTGTCTGGATTAATATTTGCTGTGGTTAGAAGCAGAAGCATACATTTGAACTTTGATTAGAAAAAGGTGTTAGATTAGAAAAGCACAGCAGACTGTGACTTCACAGAGGAAACACACTTTTTAAATGAGCCAAGAGTGCAATCTATGGCCAAGGGATTTAGAAACATCTGTAAAAAGACGAAGAAAAAAAAACACTCTATTTGTAGATGAATATTTGTCCAAGCTGATAGGATCTTGAAATTCGAGAGGGTGAAGGCAAGTCTGGAGCTTGTTGGCCAACTGCTCGTTGCGATGGTAGAGAAAGCTGAAAACAAACAAAATATGTGCTTTGAAAATGGGTGTGAATTTGAGAATACACACATATTCATCTGGCAGCACAAAATACCACAGGTTGTGTTTTCATGTAGCACTGGTTGAGAAACCCCATAGAATTTCACTGTACATCTGCAATGACAATAAAGATATTCTATTCTATTGTTTGGTTTCCAGTCTATTGGCTTATTATGTATTCTAAAAGAACATCTGAATATCCTTATTAATGTTTTTGATGAAATCATCAGTATCAGCTGCTTGTCAGCACCAGAAGCCCAGATCACACGTTGAAGAGCAATGTCCCAAACTAAGGAGTGATGTGTGTCTGTGGAGTTTGTGTTTGATTAATCTCCAGCAAGAAATATCGAAGTAGGCTACCTTGCAATTCACTGCACTCACAATGGCCAGTTTTCACCTTCTTGGCTCGCCAGTCCCAAATATTGTGACTGGTCGGCTAAGGATCCGTAATGTGTACGGACTGTGAAATGCAAAGTATATATAAAGCTGTTTGATGTTTCGAACATGGTAGGCAGAAGCATTGCTGTCTAGCCACAGCCAGTGGTGGATTCTGGGAAAAATGTGCTGGGCAATTTCCCAGTGCAGGAACTTCTGGGGAGGTATCGACTTAGCAATCCACTGCCACTTTTGTTCTTTTCTGCAAAGTGCAGTAGTAATGGCCAAGACCCTAAGGCAGCTAACTAGCTAGCTAAATAAAAAGCAATGTTAGCCAGGGTTAGCGATGCCTGACATATTGATTAACATTCATATTGGCCAATATTCATTAACAGTCAAGATATTGGCATGTAGCCAGTCAATATTTAAAATGTATCAATATTCAAATTTAGCAGCACTGGAGCTAAAGGTACGACTACTGATATAATGATGATTACATGATGATGGATAATAATTGCGTTTGTATTTCATTACTAGTGTATAATATGTTCCCATGGTAATTTTTGTGAAATTTTCATTTGTTTCATTTAGTGTGTAGTGCGTACAGCTCAGTATTAATACTAAAAGTGATATTTCATGAGCATCAAGTCCAGTAGGTTTGCTGCAAAAGATCAGAGTATGAATGGTTGTTTTACCAGGAAGAGGGAGTTTCTACTCCAGTGGCTTGATCCTTATTGCCAGAAAAACTTCTCACAGAATGACACGGACTGTAAAGTAATGTCATATACCATCAGTTAATGAACAGTTATTTTAGTTTGACTTTCCTGTCAGTAAGCTTGAATTCCCAGTCTGCCCAGTGGCTGCTCTGCTCAGGTCTCTGATGTTCACTGCACTTACGTTGCAGGCTTTAGCTGTCCTCATGTCTCTGCACACATGACGGCCGCCCCTGGTACAGCGTTTAGCTGCTTCACTTTCAGTCTCTCTGATAGCAGTACACAGCCCCACTTCCTGAGGACAGCCATGAATGAATGAGACCAACCTTGCTTGTTCATTAGTGGTGCTGTGTGGTACAGCCTGCGTGCAAGGCCACCAGCTCAGGCCTTTGCTTATTGTCCCTGTAAAGGCTGTGGTTTAGTGTCACTGTGAGGGATAATAATTATTATTATTATTGATTCCTGAGGGGAAATTCTCTTTACACCTCCTCCAACTTGCTCTCTGTAGGTGACAGCAAGCTGGTCACAAAGGGTAGCCACCCATAGCAGCACCCAGGGAGCTGAGGGTTAAGGGCCTTGCTCAAGGACTCGCAGATGTGCCAAAGCCAGGCTCAAACCAGTGGCCTTTTGATCACAGGAAGAACGGCTTAGCTCACTGGGCTACACACTGCCCCCAGGATAAGGTTTAGTTTCACTGCGAAAGCTGCACTTCTTGTAGGACGTGGTAAGAGTCAGTATGTACATACCTCACACATGTCTTGGGTGCTTTTCATTTTACCAAGAACCCTTTGCAGCTGGGGCCCAAAGCGCTGGGTGAAAAGCTCGCACTGGAACCAGAGAAAAAAGCAAAAATGAGAAAAAGAGGCCTATAACCATCCTCTAAGACAGTGTTTCCCAACCCAGGCCTCAGCGACCCCCAGTCCATGTTTTTGCTCCCACCCAGCTCCCTGCCAGACAGTCCGCATTTTTGCTCCCTCCCAGCTCCAGGATAGGAGCAAAAACATGGACTGTCTGGGGGTCCCCGAGGACCAGGTTCAGAAACACTGAGCTGGAACAAGACACAATCCACCACGGTGACTCACCATAGACACAGAAAACATGTACAAAAGCAATAAAATTTTTCTATTATATGTCACATACATCCCTCTTTCAGGTGGTGTAGCTAACCTTTGGTATAGCACATGGGTGGAGCCAACAGACAGTCTGCAGGAAGGAGGCAGTCTGTAGGTCTGTGGCGTTGGAGCCCAAGTAGAAATGGGACAAAATTGTCACCATCTGGCAGGACTGACAGTCAGTGGGTGGGATTTCGACTGAAGGAGGAAAGAAATGGGCAGGTGATAATCATCAATCACTCACTGCTGAAGGGGGAGGGCATGAATACCAGCTTCCACCCCCACTGACCAGGAGGGGGCAGCTCCAGGCCATGGCAGAGCTGCAAAATGGTGCAGATGGTGCGGGGTGTGGCTGTAGACAGCAGCAGGTTGATCAGCCTCCCACTGAAGGCGCTGATAAATTTGTTACACAGCAGTTCTGTGGGTTTGGGCAGTATGCTGCAGATATGGTCCAGTAGCTTCTCTATGGCAGCCTGCTGGGACCAAGAGATATAACAGCCTTCATGAGAAACAGCAGCAGGGGTTAAGGCTTCAGGGCAAACGCACAGAGCCAGGCGTCTCATTAAGATTAAAGAGTGACTGCATGATTCAGTACATTCTGTTTGACTCTTGGTTTCCTTGTGTACCTGGTGCTGTCGGTTTGGGTCAACATGTATGCATTTGTGACTGTGTTTGTTGCTGTGTCTGTGTTTGTCTTTGTTGGTTTACATGTGTGTATGTAAGTTTATGTTTAGGTTACCGTAGTCTTATCCTTGGGCAGCAAACATTCCAACTTTTCGATGATAAAAACACAGATGGCACACTGAGGTAGACCCGTTGCCTGCAGGGAGATAGACAGGGAGTCACAGGGCACTGAGTTAGACCCTTTACCTGTCAGACAGAACCTTCAACTGAGTAAAAGATGATGAACACAAAGGATTACCTGTGCTGCTTCTGTGCCTTTGGCCATTGAGATGTCAACCTTAGGTGTGCCATTGATCAGGATCTCTGGCCCATTGTCCTCTGACTGATTCTTGCATATCCCTAAGAGTTTGCATATCATGCCAGGGTTCTGTAGGACATGGATGACCTCAGTCTAGATGAACATTAGCTCTGTTTTTGGTGCCAGTGTCTCTCTCACTCATTAACATGGTCTAACATAAAAGAAACACTTCCCCCTTTTCAAATGAAGCTGTTAAGTGTGTAGGGTTTTACTGATCAATGAAGAACACAATTGTTTGTAATTAAGAGCTAACAAAATTATAAATAAAAATATGGAATCAACCACTGATATAACAACCAGCCAAAAAGATGAATTCAGATACAGATCAACAGTGATCATATCAGGTAACCAGGGCTCTCAAGTATGGACATCATCATAACTGCATGAATATTCATGTTGCAGTGTCAAATATATACTGTTGATCAGGGATGATTATGCAGTGTCATTTATACAATATTGATCAATATGACTAAGCAGTGTGAATTATGTGGTATTAATTATTCAGTGTCGATTTGCAGTGTTAATTATGCAGTGTTGATTATGCGGTGTTGATTAAACAGTGCTCATTATCTGATTAAACGGTGTTAATTAGATGGTGTTGATTATGTGGTGCTGATTATACACCTACAATTTGTTTCACCAGGATGCCGATGGCCAAGGGCATGTATTTATCCACCTGTTGCACACAATAGACCTTGGCTTTTGGTGAAGGCAGGAGATTGCAAAGGTAATGTAGCGCGTTCTTGATCTTCTCCTGCCAAGGAGAAAGACAAGTCAGTGGTACAGTCATCCTAGTTATTGTGCAAGAGACAGCCATCCGCTCCAAGGTAGAGCTTGTCCCTGTGATGGAGATACACACAGCACATTGACCTGTCCATGTGTCATGTTCTTCTAAAAGAAACAATCATTATCAGAACGATACAATAAAATCATCATTTCAAATTTAAAAATCACATCACACTATAATTAACCTCTAAATTGCTCCTCAAAGATGACTAAGAATGCTAATAATTTGTTCTGCAGTGGTACTCTGATAAGCAGGGGGAAATGCAGGAGAAACCAGGTGTGAACAGCTATGGGGCTCCGCTATCTTCCCCGATATGGGAAGTGAAACCGAGAAAAACTGAAAAAAATGCAGAAGTCATGACCATTCAGAGAAGCAACTACACCTGTGCTGAACATAATTAGCTTCCACCATAGAAAACTGAAAAGGAAAATCTGAGGCTGCCAGTGGTGAGAGACCCAATGATGGTGCCCCGATTCCAAGCTGTAGGGTCACATAAATGTAGTATATACAGTCAGTCCTCCTACAATGCCTCATATCACACCGCAAATCTGTTCTAACATTGATATATTTGCACCAAAGTCTAACACAACGCAGGATCGTATTTATATTTGCATGATTTTTAGTGGTTCAGAAAATGACTATGCAAACGACAACACAATATAGTGTTAACGAGAAACACTACTTGCATAAAAACACAGCTATCCAAGTGACCAATAGTGATGTCCAATTCATGAACATATCATTCTTTTGAACTGGTTCTTTCCAGTGAACCGGTCAAACTGGTTTTGAAATCTAAAAGAATCAATCTTTTAGAACGTCCATGAATTGCATAGGTCAAAGTCTTAATGTCCAACCAAATTTCCCCACAAAGTGATTAAAATCCTGTTATTTTGACATTGTGGTGACCACTTTTTCGGTCCCCACAAGGGGAAACTCAAGCTTATAAAAATCTGTGACCGCACTCAAAAAATCAAAGATGCCATAAGTCTTGTAATTTGTTTGGTTCCTTATGATTAAGGTTAGGGTTGGGTAGGCATTAACATTGTTATATTTGGAATTAGGGTGTTGCTCCTAGAAAGGAATGGAGAGTCCCCACAAAGATATGAATACAAACATGCGTGTGAAAGAGAGAGAGAGTGTGTGTGTGTGTGTGTGTGTGTGTGTGTGTGTGTGTGTGTGTGTGTGCTCACCTGGGTGTCATTATTGGATACCATGTCTGCAAACAGTTCCAAGATCTGCGTACAGTCCTTACAGCTGTCTTGCCCCTGCCACAGAAAACACAATTATGCAGGGCTGCCCAGCAGGTGACCTCACCTGAGCCGGCTACGAGATCCTCCTAAGGCTAGCATCCACTGGGGGGCACTCAACAGTTGCAAAGGCTGCTTAAACCGAAGCCCGCATATCCAGATGAGATTGATTTTTCACAACCTTGTTTTATCAAAAATAACTTTACTGTTAAAGGAGAAGTGAAACTATCAAGTGGTTACAATTCTTTTTTTACATGTGAGGAAGAGGGTAACTGTATGTCCTCTAGTGCCCCAGCTGCACTGATGCTAGCTGACCCTGAGCTCAGACTGCACACCCAAAAAAATCACTCTCACATATAATGTGTGTTTTCATAATGGTAGCTATTTTTATTATCACTGATTAAATATCCACATCTGTATATTCTACAGTTTCTGTACCTATACATTTACTGTAACTGTACAAGACCTTCTGTTCCTCATTGAATGTGTTTGGTTATAAATCGTCTTTCCCATTTAGGATGGAGCCATTTGTAACAGGAGTCCGTTAGGCCTACTTACACCTTTGCTCACGCTGTCCATCAGCTGAAAGTAACACGTACGAATGCATATGGAGCCCGAGATGTCCCAAAAAAAGATAAACATAATTTTTAATCTTGTGCAGACTAGAAATTACTGGTATCCGCCAACTTGTGTCCACATTTGGGACACAAGACATTTTGGGGATAGACTGGTTCTGCTCTTATATAACACACCTGCCAATCACACACTCTTCAAGAAGCAGATGCCACTGTGTTATGTACTAAATCTAACAGTATAACATTAATAATAATATTAACAATACATAGCTTTCGCTCATCTCTCAATTTATAGGTTTGCGTTACATTATATGTAATTATATATATATTACAGACATATATACAGTATATATATATATATAAAACCGCAGTCTATATAGTTAGCTGTTGGTGATTACGGGAGGCCTCACCACAGAGCGATGCCCGTCCAGCTCAGGCTGAAGGAGTTTCCCACGACAGCTGGGAAGACCTGCGGAGATACAGCAACATTGCAAGCATTGCATGTCAGACAGCCGGAGCGGCTTTAACACTCAGCAACGGAGAACCGCGCAGCACGCGCAATGTTCTTTTGGTTTCATGTTTGGTCTGATGCTGAACATTGTGCATATATGATCCGACTGACCAGCAAAAAATAAGAAAAACCATATAGAAATTATAGCGACCACGTGAACGTACCTGCACATGCGAGAACTAGCAGCGTGAGCCCGGTGGAAAGCATCCTGTCCCGTCCGTCCTCAGACACGCGCTATGCGATGGGGACGGACTGAATCAGCCCTTATATCCCACACCTGCCAATCACACACTCTCCAGGAAGCGGACATTAATAATAGCAATGTTAACAATACATACACGTAAATGAAGACAGTTCCCCACAGTTATCCGCCGTGCGTAGCATTCATCAGGGTGGCATCATAATGGGCTCCGTGTTGGGAGAGGTACTAGCGAGAAGAGATTTCACTAGCAAATGTTTCTCTTAATTTTGGATTTTAGGTCGGACCCAAGTCGCGTAATGTGGTATTCTTCATTGTGATAGTTTTTAATGACTAAATGTCCTGGTCCAAACTCCCACAGTGCATCTAGTAATGAGGACCTCAAACACCGTAAAAGCCGCACTAGATCACTAACTGATGTTCATTAAGTCTTCCCGCTTAAGGGGGCAACAGGCGGTGTAATGGTTACGGGTATCAGTACCCATTTGCGAAGCTCTGCGACAGGACAAGCGAGCAAAGCAGGTCTCCGAAATTGCTCCGCTTGCTTGCTGAACCAGTTATTTCTTTCCTGAATTAATGCAGCACTCGATCATAGCCCTGAAGCTTTATTATACTCCGAAATATAAAAAGAAATAAATTGCGAAAAAGGTAAAAATATAAAATGATAAGTATTCCACTGTTGAACTATCAATTATATATGCTAGCAGCTAAATACGCAATTGCGTCAAATAAAAATAAAATATCTGAGTATATCCATCCATCCATCCATCCGATTTCCAAGCGCCTGTCCTGCTCAGGGTCGCGGGACTAGTAAACTTTCCTTGAGAGGATTTCATAACTCTGAGGTCTGCACTGCATGCGTTTTGCTGTATATAGACTCTGGAATTTCAACATTTGCAGACGTCGGTCTGTTGTGTAACTAATAGCTTTTTCTTTTAATCAAAGTGTTAAACCAAATACAACACCACTGCTCAGCCTGCCTGCCAATCGCACTACTAAGGACAGCATGTTGGTGGAACTGTGTGTACATCTACAGGGTATTCCCATGCCATGTAGATGTACTCCTTGTCTCTCTGGCCCATATGTTTGTTCTGTGTCTCTGATCCCTACATCTCTGTTGTGTATTCCCATTCCCTGTAGATTTACGCCTGGTCTCTCTGCCCTGTACTTCTCTCCTGTATCCCTGATCCCATCTGTGTTGTGTATTTTCATGCCCTGTAGATCTGTAGATGTACGCCTTGCCTCTCTGCAATGTATTTCTCTCCTGTATCCCTTTAACATGAGGGTTGATATAAGAGGCAGGACAATCAAGTGTCAGGCGTGGCTCGTTAGGCAGGAAGGGTCAGGCATACATGACAGGCAGGACGTGACAGAGACAAAGTGGGCCTGAGGAAGTGCAGAATTTTTCACCTTATTGGAGTGCAATAAATACCAATGTTTCATTTCCATATAATTTTATTAATCATTGGACACATTTTGTTAAGAATTCCACAGTACAAAAAGTTTATTTATATTTTGTGATGTAGTACGTTCATATTTGTATTAAATATTTGTGTTGGGGGCAGCATGTGGCTCAGTAGGCAAAGCCTCTGTGCCTGTAATCAGAAGGTTGCCGGTTTGAGGCCAGTCTCATCACATCTGTGGGTCCTTGAGCAAGGCCTTTAACCCCTGGGTGCCGCAACAGGTGGCTATCCTTCACAGCCAGTGTGCTATCATCTACAGAGAGCAAGGTGGGGGACACATAAAGAGAATTTCTCCACAGGGATCTATAAAAATATCTGTCATTTAAAGGCCATGTTACAAATTGTACAGAATGCTGTAATGTGAGTTTCATAGATCATAATGATGTTTCATTTTTATATATTTTGTATTTACAGTGCTTTTCTACCATTCAAATGGCCTGTTCGTAGATTTGAGTGAAATCTCTTTGCTTGAACAGCTCAATATGTTATTTATTTTCTTCTAGAAAAATCAGTAATAAATTTATCGGGATAATAAGACTTTAACTGCGGGATCTTTCACCAAAGTTCCCCCAGAACAAATAAAAAATGGGCTGGTATTGGGCATAAAACTCCCAGGGTGAACATTAATCCCACTCCATGCCTGGCAGAGTATCTCTCAGTTGCATCATTTGCGATAACACTGGCGTCAGGAATGTGCCGGAAAACCCCTTCCTATTCTGACACTGTGGTGCTGCGACGGCATCTCTGTTTCCAGTCTCACAGCTGGGATCGACAATAGCGAGACTCCCTTTTCCAGTCCAAGACCGAATGCACACTGACGTTTTGTCAGAACTGACAAGTTTGCCGTCTCCCACAATCACACTTGTGGCTGGATGCTCACAAACCCTCACACACACACAGAAACACACAAACCTTGGCATCATCTATATCATATCATCTGTAGTGTTTGTTATTGCTGGGCTTGATGAAAATCTAGTTGATATCGATGAATTGCGAGTTAAGGAAAAGATATACTAGTCAAGGGTATCTTGTTCCTAAACAGACCAGTTGGGGAATCTTGTGTTTGTGTATACCAATCAGAGGCATGCTGTGCTCAAGCACACCAATTAGGCACTGCAAGACCCACAGCCAAGGTGGTAATGGGGAGGGGGTATGCTCAAGCACACTAATCAGGCACTGTGAGACCCCCAGCTGTAGCTCAAGGCCCAGGTGTTGGGGGGGGCAGTTCACCACCATCACTCACTTCACAGAGGACTTGTTGTTCACTATGTATGATTCTCCCACAAATTCACTTACTGGACATTTTCTATAACCTTCAATGGCTAACTTCCTTAACAGAAGGTACCTGGAAGCATTTCCTGTTACAGTATGACCCTGGAATTTAAGGCCAAATCTGAACCAGTTAAAGAAACCATCTTAATTCACTCATCACTCTTGGCCTGAACTTTGTTATCGTTAACTGTTGATTTCTTTTAAAATCTAAATTTTTATTTTCTGTCATAAAAATGGGCACATTGCAAGACTGTAGTACACATCAGTATGAATAAACTGAATATAAATCCACAACATTTATTTCTATGCTGTATTTTATCTATGGGTCAGGCAAACACCACTGACATACAAAACATCCTAGGAAGCCAAACACTGAATTTACCTAAAATTATGATTAAGAAACACAGATCAACAAAATTCTAATGAGTTAAAATTAAATAAAAAGACACTGTGTATGTCCCCAGGCAAAACTGGATCCAGGAAAAATAAAAGTAATGAAGTTTATTAGCTCACAATTAGGCAAAACACAGAACCGGTTCATACATAGCCAGATGAGCACTATCGTCTGTCCAAATGGACACAGCCTCCTGTCTGGATACCCAGTGCATTAGCAATAGCATAATGACCATATTACAGAAATGTAAGTGAACCTATAGGTCTAATATTAAAACAAAAAAACACTAAAATCAAAGGTTATTTTCACTCTTACTTTTAATTTCACTCATGTGACACACACAAGCTGTTGTGCTGGCTCCCTCTTGTGGACAGAATCGTTTTTGTTGCTCCTCTTCACACATACAGCTCTGGAAAAAACTAAGAGACCACACTATATTTTTAAAAATTCTGCATTTTTAAATCCTGGTTTAATCCTGGCTCTGCTGGCAGAAGGCTACATTGAGAGGCAGGCTGCTTCCAGGCTCAAAGTTTCTAAAATAGCAGTACACAAGAACAAGATAAAGCAGGAGACGCTGGCAATGACCAGAAACCAGCCAGGTAGAGGGCAGAAGCAACTTCCTAATGCCAGAGATGACTGTCAATTTAAGCCTCATAAATCGGAGGATGACCTCAAGTGACCTTCAAAAAAATGGGAAACATTAAGCGGTGTGAAGTGCATTGCTAGGACAATTCATAACAGGTTCCTCGAAGCAGGACTGAAGTTCTACAAAGGAAGGAAGAAGCCCTTCATCAATGAGAAGCAGGGAGGAGCCAGGCTGGAGTTTGCAAAAAAACATATATTTTACACCCATAAACTGAGAAATGAGTTCAACTAAAAATTTCTTCATTCTCTTCTCTTTTTCCAGAGCTGTACATGTCCTCTCAGTGATATTCTGGGCCTCACAGTACCGCCCCTCATCTGTGGCAGCATGTAAGCCTTCCTGCTGAACATCCACTTCATAGACAACAGTGGATGATGGTAAACTCCAGGGAAACTACCAGCCGCCGGCTGCTTTCGGGCCACTTTGACTCCAGACCTCCCCATGCGAGGCACACGAAAGCAGAGACAGCTAGCTATCTGACAGCTGGACCAGCTGTCATGGTCTCACTGCAGAGTGCAACGCCTGTCCTGAGCTCTGTGATCCAAAGGGAATCTGATACTTCGCACACACGGGCCCGCCGGGGTGTGGCGTACATCAGCAGCTGTAGCAAATGCGTGCCACAGCCCCCACAACTAACTGCAGATAGCAACAGCGCCTTCTGCAGACCAAATAGGGACTGTAGGATGCTGGTTCTCCTCCTATTGGTGCTACGTTACCTGTACCGTGTAAAGAAAGCCATGGATGTACACAGACCCCTGCCTCCAGTCAGTTGGGGGTGTGCACAGCCAAAACGAACAAACAATTAAAGAAAATCAGACATCGAAGACTGAAGACATGGTTCTGCTGGTCCAAACCGCAGAGCAGTAGCGCAATGTGCCAGAGCGACGGCACAGAGAATATACTTTCAGTCACATTCAGTCAGTCAGAGAGGAAGGTGTCTTGCTCCAGGGCAGAGGGCAGGAGGGAGAAAGAGAACGGGATGAACTTTATGCCAGCACCGCTGTAGAACTTGTTCTGGAACTCCACCCTGAGGAATGAGACATTGCAAGGAGTGACACTGGTACAGCAGTACAGCAGTAGGATAGGAGTGAGCGTGTGCTGCCTGAGTGTCCGTACTGACCAGTGCAGCCGAAGTGCATGCAGGAAGGCGGACAGGCCCTCCATCAGCAGCAGGATGGTCACAGTGAGTGTGGCAAACAGACCCAGCACGGGCACCAGGACAAGGGCAGCAATGCCAGAGTCCAGCCTCAGGGCAGGACGCATCACCATGGACCAGAGCACCTCCGACAGCTCTGCCAGACAGCCACAGAGTCACACGCAGCCAGAGTCAGGGCTTTTTTCAGAGTCAGAGTCACACACAGCCAGAGTCAGAGCTCTAGACACAGTCACACATAACCAGAGTCAGAGCTTTACACAGAGTGACACATAAACAGAGTCAGAGTTTTACAGAGTCACACATAACCAGAGTCATAGTTTTATACAGAGTCACAGACAGTCATCCATCCATCCATTCACTACTGCTTATCTGGGCCTGGGTCGCAGGGGCAGCAGTCTGAACAGAGAAGCCCAAAACTCCCTCTCCCCAGCCACCTTCTCCAGCTCCTCCAGAGGGATACCCAGGTGCTCCCAGGCCAGTCAAAAGATATAATCTCTCCAGTATGTCCTGGGTATCACCCACAGAGGTGTCCAAGAGACATCCTAGACAGATCCCCAAACCACCTCAGCTGGCTCCTTATGCTGCAGAGGAGCAGCGGCTCTACTTTGAAGCCCTTACCTGATGTCTGAGCTCCTCATTGTATCATTTAGACTGAGCCCAGACACAGTGTGAAGGAAGCTCATTTCCACCACCTGTATCTGCAATTTCATTCTTTTGGTCACTACTCACAGGACATGACCATAGGTGACATTAAGAATGTAAATCGACCGGTAAATCGTTATCTTCATCTTCAGACTCAGATCTCTCTTCACCACAAAAGACAAGTGCAATGTTCACATAACTGCTGACGCTGCACCAATCCAACTGTCAATCTTCCACTCCATTCTTCCCTCACATGTGAACAAGACCTCAAGATACTTAAACTCCTCTGCTTGAGGCAGTAACTCAATTTGGAGGGGCCAATCCACCCTTTTCTGGAAACATAGCCTCAGATTTGACGTGGCTAATCCTGATCCTAGCTGCTTCACAATCAGCTGCAAACCACCCCAGTGCATGCTGGAGATTACAGCTCGATGAAGCCAACAGGACCGCATCATCTGCAAAAAGCCAAGATGCGAACCCGAGGTTACCAAACTGGACACCCTCCAACCCTTGACAGTGCCTTGAAATTATGTCCAGAAAAAATTATGAACAGAATCAGGGATAGAGGGCAGCCCTGGTGGAGTTCAACGCCCACCGGGAACAAGTCTGACTTACTGCTTGCAATGCAAACCAAATTCTCGCTCTGATTATACAGGGACCTAATGGTCAATAGCAGTGGGTCCAACACCCCATACTACCAAAGCACCCTTCCAAGGAAGGCATTTCAGTGGGATTCAGGAGGTCCTTAAAGTATTCTTTCCACCGCACAACTATATCCCCAGTTGAGTTCAAATGCTCTCAATCCCGGCTATAAACAGTATGGGCAAAGCCCTGTTTCCCCTTCTTGAGTTGTTTGATGTTTTGACTGAATCTCTTCGAGGCTAACCAAAAGTCATGTTCCATAGCCTCACCAAACTCCTCTCACAATCAACTATTTGCTTAAGCAACCGCCAAAGCCATACTCCACTTGGCCTGCTGGTACTTGTCAGCTGCCCTCTGAGCCCTACAAGCTAACCAAGCTCAGAAAACCACCTTCGTCAGCCTGATGGCTCCCTTTACAGCTGGTGTCCACCACTAGATTTGGGGGTTGCTGCTGCAACAGACACCAACAACCTTACAGCCACAGCTCTGCATAGCTGCCTCAGCAATGCAGGAATGGAACATAGCCTGTTCAGTCTCAAAGTCTCCAGCCTACATTGGAATGCAAGAGAAGTTCTGCTGGAAGTGTGAATTGAAGATCTAAAATCGAAGATTCTAAATGTCCAAGATGCACAATCATGTTTGATGATACGACTACAAAATCTATCATCCAGCAGCAGCCTAGGGTGTTCTGGTGCCAAGTGCATTTATGAATACCGTTACGCTCAAACATGGTGTTCATTATAAACAAACTGTGCTTAACACAGAAGTCTAATGACAAAGCACCACTCTGGCTCAGTTCAGTTAGGCCATTCCTCTCAATCACACCCTTCCAGGTTTTATTATTGATACCCGTACCCTCTGAACTGATGTTCGGTGAATAAGCACAGACAACAGTCAGAGCCCGATTCGAAGTCGAAGGGAGGCAACCCTCTCGTCCAACCCTGGGCAACTCTAGAGTGGAATAGAGTCTGGCCTTTCTCCAGGAGATCTAGATGGTATCTCTGTACCTCCCGCACTAGCTCAGCCTCTCTTCTCACCAGAGGGATTACATTCCATGTCCATAAAGCCAGTTTCGGTAGCCGGGTAACGGTCCGCCAAGACCCGTGCCTTCGACTGCCACCCGATCCATATCCCAAAGGACCCTTATGGCTCCTCCTGCAGGTGCTGCGCCCACAGGAACACATACAGTCAGACAGAACTTTACACAGAGTCACACATAGCCAGGGTTAGAGCTTTATACAGAGTCAGAGTCACACACAGGCAGAGTCTGACCTTTACAGCATCAGTCACACACAGCCAGACAGAGTCAGAGCCTTACATAAAGTCACAGTTTTACAGTGTCACACTAAGTCACAGACAACAAGAGTTACAGTCATAGGTTATCACAGTTAGCTACTGTCGCGGCACATAGTCACAGTGTGAGAGTCATATACATTCATGCACCGTAACCGTTCTATAACCATAGAATTACAGACAGAGTTACATGTGCACAGTCTTCATGATACGTGTACGTGAACTGTGTATTACTGGCATTGCGGTGAGTACTCACGGGCATGTGCCAGGCTCAGTGCCCAGAGCCGCAGGTAGGAGGCGCTGTTGCTGATGCAGCCTAGGCAGTACTCCATAGTGTGGATAGCCTGATGCAGTACCACTTCTCCCAGATCAAACTGCCATAGAGAGGAAGAGCCTGTGGTTCACTGCACTGCCCCCTACTGGCCAGTCAACCGAAGCACCTAAGGCCCTTCTCTGAGGTTTGAATCCACTAGCATTACAGGATCCACATAGCTGAGCATGACAATTATCTTCAGTGGACATGTGTGTGACACACAGGTGTATGTTGTTTGAGGTCATACATCAGTGTTCTCCTGTTTGTGGTTGATCTGTGGTTCTGTTAATCTCTGACCTCTGGCTGCGTCTCCCTGCTGGCGGGATCACTGTGGGCTCCTCCTTCTTCTGCGTCATGGTCCCGCATCACAGACATATCGTCCTCACTGCCGCGACGCACCCGTTCATACCCCTGAGCACAAACACGCACACGTGTCCATAAAGCTGTACACAGACATACAGTCATGGCCAAAAGTTTTGAGAATGGCACAAATACTGGTTTTGGAAAAGTTTGCCGCTTCAGTGATTTTAGATTTTTTTGTCAGTTGTTTCTGTGGTGTACTGAAGTATAATTACAAGCATTTCATAAATTTCAAAGGCTTTTATTGGCAATTACATCAAGTTTATGCAAAGAGTCAGTATTTGCAGTTTTGGCCCTTCTTTTTCAAGACCTCTGCAATTCGCCCTGGGATGCTGTCAATCAACTTCTGGGCCAAATCCTGACTGA
>JAAGVU020000113.1:31020688-31034075 GCA_011763525.2 Mormyrus iriodes
ACAGTGAGGACAGGATTAAAGGGCCATCAGCTTCCACTGGTGACACACACATACCTGCAGCTCCCATAGGCTGCTGTCGAGGGCATGGCAAAGGGCGGGGTCCTGCTCTTCCATCAGGTAAGGGTCATCACAGGGCACTAAGCAAAAAAGAATCCCAGAAGTGTTGTACCAAACACATAGACCCTAGACTTTAAATAAACTCCATCCATCCACTGTCTGACACTTATCCAGGTAGCAGGGGCAGCATTCTGAGCAGAGATGCCCAGAGCTCCCGCTCCCCAGTCACCTCCTCCAGCTCCTCCGGGGGGGACACCCAGGCACTCCAAGGTCAACTGAGAGATTTAAACTCTCCAGTGTGTCCTGGGACTGCCTTGGGGTCTCCTCCTAGTTGGACGTGCATGAATCACCTTCAGGAGGCATCCTAGATAGTGTTCAGGAGGCATCATAGACAGATGCACAGAACACCCCAGCTGGTTCCTTTCGATGCAGAGGAGCAATGGCTCTATTTTGAGCATCTCCCAAATATCCGAGCTCCTCACCCCATCTTTAAGGCTTAGCCGTTGATATCTGTGATCTCATTCTTTCAGTCACTACCCGCAGCTTGTGACCATAGCTGAGGGCAGGACCGCAGATCATCTGGTAAATGAATAGCCTCTCCTTTTGGCTCAGCTCTCTCTTCACCATGACAGAACAGTATATTGTCTAGTGATGGGTGAGTCCTCTGACTACTTCCTTCAAGAAAGGTATTTCAGTGGGATTCAGGAGGTCCTTAAAGTATTCCTTCCACCGCCTGACTATATCCCTAATTGAGGTCAGCAGCTCTCCATTCCTGCTGTAAACAGCAAAGGCAAAGCCCTACTTCCCCCTCCTGAGTCGCCTGATGATTTGACAGAATCTCTTTGAGATTGACCGAAAGTAATTTTCCATAGCCTCACCGAATTCCTCCCACATTCAAGTTCATGCTTCCACAACTGCCAAAGCTGTACTCTGCTTGGCCAGCCGGTACCTGTCAGCTGCCTCCAGTTTGCAAGTTAACCAAGCTTGGAAGGCCTTCTTCTTCAGCCTGTTGACTTCCTTTACTGCTGGTGTCCACCACCAAGTTCGGGGATTGCCGCTGTGACAAGCATCAACAGCCTTACGGCCACAGCTCTGCACAGCCACCTCGGCAATGGAGGCTCAGAACATGGCCTGTTCAGTCTCAATGTATCTAGCCTTCCTAGGAAAGCAAGTACTTCTGCCAAAGTTGGGAGTTAAACATCTCCTGGACAGGGACCTCTACCAGAGGCTCCCAGAACACCATCACTGTACATCTGGCTGTACCAGGTCTGTCTAGCATTTTCCCCTGCCATCTGATCCAACTCACCGCCAGGTGGTAATCAGATGACAGCTCAGTTCCTCTCCTCACCCAAAGACAAATTGGTCGTGGATCTTAAAGAAAATCAATCGTTGAGTTGCAGCCTAGGGTGTTCTGGTAGCAGGTGCATTTATGAACACCTTTATGCTCAAATATGGTGTTTCTTATAGACAGACTGTGACTAGAACAGTGAGCATTAAAGTCCCTGGGGGGCACCTTCCGACATCCCACCCAAGGTCTCTAAAAAGGCTGGATATGCTGAGCTGATGTTCAGTGCATAAGACGACAAAGACAACAGTGAGAACTCATCCCTGAACACAAAGTCGAAGGAAGGCGACCCTCTCGCGCACTGAAGAGAGCCCAACTATATATAGACAGTTTCTCTCTACCTCCCACACCAGCTCAAGCTTCGTTCCCACCAGCAAGGTCATATTCCATGTCCCTAAATCCAGTTCTGGTAGCTGGGGATCGGCATGCCAAGACCTTGGCCTTCAACTTCCGCTCGATCTACAATACACCAGACCCATATGGGCTCACAGTGGTGGTGTGGATGGCCCAAAAGGAGACACTTTAAATATACTAACATGGCTGAACTGAATTCCTTTTCCTACATTTCAAAAACGTTGTGAATACAGTTTGATAAATAAAATGAACAACACTGAATAAATAATTAATTTGATCAACGGGAAGACTTACCATTAGGAGCATCCGGCCGGTGAATCAAGACTCGACAGGCAGGGTGACGCCGAATTAGGTTGTAGATGAAGGGCAGGATCATGAGCAGGGCAGCAGGGGGCGCTGTTAGTGCCAGTCGTGACAACCGCTTGGCAAACGCTGCCACCAGGTAGACAGGTAGGTGGCTGTGGGGAAACGAGCAATAAGGGGGCCATGGCTTAATGATCCTGCTGTGGCATGATGGTGAAGTAGGGATCAGTATTCAGGAAGTTAACACTTCCTCTACATTATGGAGCCATGCTTCTGTTACAAACTGCAAATGAAATTTATGTCAGAGGGGGAAAGACAGGACTGACCTGGATGAGAGGAAAAGGTCAGCCAGGTGGAAGAATCGTGCTCTGTATTTTACATGAAACACTGAGGAGTCTAGGAGGTTGTACAGCTTCTTATAAAAATCCGGATAGTCTCTAGCAGGACACAAAAGAGAAGAAAATCAGACAGGCAGGGGGGACTCGCACAAAATCTGGCTGTAGGGTTACAGCAGCCTGACCCATAAATGCAAAATTTCAGACTCACAGGTTGTGCTGGTGGATGAGCACAAAAAGTCCATTCAGTGCCAGAAGACTGATGGCACCCCCTAGAGGACAGAGAGAGAAAAAGCGTGCATATAAATCATAGCCCAGCATAGATCAGACAAGAATCATCCAGATGGAAATTTTAACGGCGAATTTAGCTTTTTCAAGGGTAGCCACTACACAATCAATCATTCAAGTGTCTGTAAAAATCTGCACAGCCAAATTAATCAAACAGCACAAATAAATTGTATTTCAAATTCATAACAGCCTGAAAGGAATGGGAGGTAGGGGGCACGTCCAACTGACCAATGTCATAAGCTGCAGTGAGGAAGCCTATCATTAGGGCTGGCTGGCTCAGGTGGGGCAGGATAGACTCGTGGAGGACCACCAGGATCTTCTTATACATGTTATTGGGCAGCTGGGAGGAGGCAGAGTGAACATTCAGAAGTCCGAAGAGGAGATTCTTTGGAAAATACTAGCACAAATTCATACCTTGTGCTTGAGAAATCCCAGCCACATCCTCTCAAAGGCACGCTTGTGATCCTAATAGAGTCAGTACAAAATAATCAAAATCAGAAAGTGACCAGGTAACGACCTTTACATATGCATCAGTTTTATAGTGTTTATCATTCGGTTATCAGTCAGTCAGGCCTGTTTTCCAGGTATCACAATGAATTCCCCCAACACTGGTTGGAAAGATAACCTCCCTTCTACACAGCAAGAGAATTACCTTGAGTTTTGCTGGTTTCCAGTCCCCTCGATCACCTACACACAGACATATAGATACAGTTTACACCCAGTGGACACATGGCTGACCAACATGGGCTCCAATGTGCATCAATCAAAGGGCCAGATCGACATGTGGTCCAATGTACACCAATCAGAGAACCAGACCAACTTGTGCTTCAATGTGCACCAATCAGAGGGTCTCACTGACCGTCCTTCTGGATCAGGAAGTTGGTAAGCTCAGACTCCTGGCTCGGCATGTTGATGTTGGAGAGCAAAGTGAACACATTGTTTTGGTAGATGGGAAGAGCAACCTGTGAGACAGATGGACAAAATGGTAGCCAAGGGTCAGTACCACACACATATCCACAACGTAATGTGAACGTGACACCTAACCACATACTAAACAGGGGGCATACACAGAACCCTGGGCCAAGGCCATTATGTATGTTCCTTTACCATAAAAGGAACTATAGGAACAAACTTCTGGGATGAGAGGATCATCCACAATGGCCTAGCTGAACAAAGACCAAGCCCCTAATTCCAGCCTAAACAGAGGAGAGCATTACCCCCTTTGCCCGGGCCATGACTCGACCCACGCTGTCGCTGACCAAGCCCATAACGTAATACCGCACGTCATCCATCTCCAGAAACTCCTGGAACCTTGAGATGAGCAGAGCCATGTCCTCTTTCTCTGAAAGAAGCCCGCACACCACCGCCTGCACACAGAGAAAAATATCACTTTCCAATCAGGCTGAAAAGGCACCTACAGATGTTGCAACAGATCATGGTATGGTCTCATACCAGGGTAAAAGATCAACAGACCCAAAAAAACAGAACCAGTAAAAACTCGTTGATTAAAATGATAGAAAAACAGATATGTATGACAATTAAAAATAAAGACCATACTCATCTGATTTGTAGTTACCTTCAGTGTCTCCCTGGGAAAGTTGTAGTGACAGTCCCAGTCCACAGAGCTGAGGGGGCGCTGTCCTTCGGCAGAAATGAACTTCATCAGGGTGCACAGAGCACCCTCCTGCAGGCAATCATACACAATAAGGTTTTGTTCATTTACTCACCCACATGGCATTTGGTGAATGGAGTGAGCGCACTGTAGTGACCACGCAAACTAACAGGCAGGTTCAGGATATCACTACAGTTCACAACTGCCAGCTTTGTGGTTATGTGTATCTCCAAATGAAGTGATTCACACTCTCATTTCAGTAATATGCATCTGATTATTCGGTTTAATTAGCACGTTCAACAGGGCCGGTTCTAGGCAGGGGCACGGGGGGGCAATGCCCCACCAAATGCTCCGCATGCCCCACTAAAGCCAAAGATGCGACAAATGTGTACTATCTGGGGTGGCTCAAGGATGGGGCTGGGAAATATTGATCTAGGATATGAATTAATAACCCTCCACTGCTAGGTCCAGGTCTTAAAACCCACATCACAACCTACTTTTTTTGTGGAGTTTGCAATCTACTCCAGTAAAAAAAACAAAACAAAAAAAACTACCAGAGGACTGATTCTGGTGCTGGTCTATATGTTCACTAAGTCCTTAAAGGCAAACCTCACCTTGACCTGGTGGTTCTTGTTAGCCATGAGCTCCAGCAAAAACTTCACACAGTCGTTGTACCGATGCCGCATGAAGATCCCATACTTCTCATCAGCACTATGTTTTCCTGCCACGGAGAGGAGACACACAGGAGTCAGTAACCCTGACTGGAGGAGGCAGCCTCATCTACAAATACTGATATCGTTTGGTTTTTAAAAACAAAATTGCTAAGCAGATCTAGCATAAAAATAAGAGGTTATGGAACGGCTTTCACTTCATGATCCTGCAGGCATATTGTCGTCCAAAACAACAGAACACAAACTGCAGGTGACAAACATGTTTGAGATGGAGGTTCTCTTCACACACCGGCCCGCAGGCTGTCCTCCTCTGGAAGCGGACCCACAAACAGTTCACCCCGACCCAGCAGGACGCAGAAGATCCGGTTGCAGGCACCGATCGCGTAGGTAACATCTCTGTCTTTCTCTACCTGAAGAATTGAGACACGCATCCCATTAAAGACGCTAGTACTGCAACTATTAATTTGCTAGTTTGAAAGGAAGCTGTTTTATTCGTTATCATCCCTCCATTTAAAAAAATCAGTGAATTTTTGTTTGAGTGTAAATACAAATAACTCATTTGTAACAAGCAGAAAAGCAACTACCGTGGTTGATAGATAATTATATGAAACTGGAATAAAGATGATCTATTCACACAAAGAAGGACGACGTGCAACTACGCACCTGTAAATACTCAAAAATGTCGAAGATGTCATTGGCACATTTACGACTCTGAATAATAAGATCAGCTTTAGTATTAATATCAGTTTTTGTTGTCTTTTTGAAGTCCTTTGACTTGTCTGAAGTCACGCTGCCACTCTTAGACGGCGCCATATTTTATCAACGATCTACACTCGCCAATCAATGAGTATTATGCGGGCACGAACGGCAGTCACAGCACCACCTGGCGCCGGGAGGCCGCACGTCACGCTGGCGGATTAAGAGTCGAAAAGCTTGTATGAGCGTAGGAAAGACTAGTAGTATTAAACACTTCTCACAGAAACGTACTACACTCCTGATTTTTGTCACCAACAGGAACAGCAGGTAAAATTCCGCAGCTAACGTTTAACCAAAAAATATAACAAAAGTTTGGGGTCACAGAAAAGTCCTTGTTTCCAAAAGAAAAGCATTATTTTGTCCATTTAAAATAACATCGTTAATCAAAAATACGGTGTAGACGTTATTAGTGTTGTACAGGACTATTGTAGCTGGAAATGGAAGGTTTTTAATGTAATATCTACATTGGCATACAGAGGTCCATTATCAGCAACCATAAGTCCTGTGTTCTGAAGGCCGTTGTGTGTGCTAAAGGTTATCATTTTATAAGGCAAAATTAATCATTAGAAATCCTTTTTGAAATTGTTAGCACAGCTGAGAACTGGTTTGCTAATTAAAGACGAAATAAAACTGCCCTTCTTTAGATTAGTTGATTGTCCAGAGGATCAGCAATTGTGGGTTCAACTGAAGACTCAAAATGGCCAGAAACAAAGAACTTTCTTCCGATACTAATCAGTCTATTCTTGTTCTGAGTAAGTGACCCCAAACTTTTGAACAGTAGTGTATATATTGCAGGATTTGTGTGATGAGTAATCCTTTTAATAAAGTGAAGAGGCAGCTCCTTATGAAATGGAACGGATGTTCCGTGTTTATTAGCAGCTCACTGCCAGGCACAACAAGCAGCGACAAACAAGGGAAATCCACAATTTACAGAACATTCACAATCAAGGCTCTGACCCTGCTGGGTGATGCAGGCATCACAACAGTGCACAATCAGTTCTGTGTCCTGGTTGCTGCCGGACCAATAAAACAAGCAACAGAGTTGTGTGTTGCTGTGGAGCCTGCTCAGTCGGCACTGGACCTCATAATTGTGCCCCTGGAGGTCTGCCAGTCAGCTGTCCCTTGGGGTTGCAGAAGTTCAACAATTAGGTGAGGGATGCTGTTCGGTGCACAGCTGGAAGTGCTGTCCGCAGAGGGTGAAGCATGTGGCAAAAAAACAGAATGTTAGTTAACATGATTAACTGCAGAGACTCTATATAATGTAATTCTATTGCTGTACACTAAAGGTATCTGAGCCACAAACTGTTGTCTTTAGAGTTATTTTTTACTTGCACACACACTAGGGAGTGCTGAAAAGTATTCAGCTGCAAAGAGGTAATCCTTTTGATGCACAATAAGGAAATCCACCTTCGTTTTACTAATTGTTCTGTTACCCATAAATGTAAACACAGTCACAAAAGCCCAAGATAGACCATTCTGCAAAGCTTAGACAAACTCTCAAGGTAGTACAGCTGTCTAGTAACTCCCAAATCCCCTATAACTGTCCTGAGAAATAGTTCATCAGTGCTTAGTCTCAATATCTGCTGCAGTGCAAGTGTATTCTCCTCGAGCAGTAAAGGAGAGATCGCATACAGAGACGAAATAATGTAGTTTTCCTTTACCAAGAAGGAATACAATATTCTCTTCATATTAGAACCAAAGTATCCTGCTGAAATTTCTACAAGAACTTGGAGGCTCATCCAGAATCACTAACCTGTTGGCACCCAGGTCACCTGAAGGTCTGTGCGAGCCGGTTGAGCTCCTGCGACAGCGCGGTGACCGTGTCGAGAATGCGCTGGCGCTCGGCCTCACGCAGCCGGCCGCCACAGCGCTGGGTGAACTTGTCGGGATGCCAGAGGGCCTGTTGGCGACGTAGCAGCCGCCGGAAGGCGGTGGGGTCGCCACGCTCGGCGCCATGCAGCATCACCGCAACCATCTCTGACACGGAGCCATGGGGTGCAGGCCAGGGGATGTCAGCATAGCCCAGTTCCTCCTGGCCGCCACTCCCCAATGCCACTGCACAGCGCTCCTCATACCGCCGCCTCTTCCCCTGCAGCACCTCCTCCGTCTTGCGCTCTGCCCGCTCCACATACTCCGCCTGCTCACGCGCCAGACGTGCCCGTAGCTCCCTCCCCGCCTCCGTATCCGTGTCCTCTGGCCGCCTTCTCCGCCTTACTCTCTGCTCCCCTGATTCCACTCGCCGCTGTGCTTCAGCTCTCCGCTTGGCATGATATTCCTGCCATATCCGGTCTGCCCACTGCCCAAAATCCTCAAGGTCCACACCGTCTCCCAGAGTGTCATCTGCATCAAACAAATTGTTCACATAAACAGACTTTCTGCTCAACATTTGCATGAAACAGTATTTTAGTGATAACACTGTATCATGTTTTGGTGAAAATTTTACCATCACAATGCCCGTAAGTCTCGAAAAACTCATCTTGACATTCGCCAAGTAACTTCTCCCTCCATTGCGATTCAGGGTCCAATTTAGCTCGACTGCTTCCCTCCAGTGGTGGATCACGCAACTGCAACAAGACATTACCAATTTTGAACACATTTTAAAGCCTACGGTTCCGCCTGCTGTCTGCCTGCAATTATGCAGTCTTGCCATGATATCCATTACAAGGAATTTTACTACTGGGAAGCTGAGCTGGACAAGGTAAGCATGAGGCAAAAAGCCTGCCTGTTGGTACATTTCCAAGGCTCTCAGGCCTATATCTGACTTTCCCTCTGCCTTCCAAACACACACACACACACCTGCTTTTCCTTCATCCACTGCAGCAGGTCCTGGGGTGTGACTCCAGCATGGTTTGGCATATCCATAGCAACAGGGCAATGCTTTTGCAGTGGTATCACAAGGTCATCATAGGCTATAGGACAGGAGGGTTGATACAATAATTAAGTCTACACACCAGACAACATTTCTGATAAATGAGTTAACTCATTGTTTGAATTCTGCCTCCACTCGGTGTGACATTGCATTTTCCCGACACACCTGTTTCCTTAGATAGTCCACAGTAATGCTAGTTAGAATGAAGGGCCTTTGCAAACTGCCCTTGATTGTGTCCTGAGAGTGGGCATGCCCTATGCATCCTGGGCTGGGCTCCAGGGCCTGTATCACAAACCTGGACTTCTTGTTTAACCGGATAATTCATCAGATTTATGGTAGTCTGGGCTAAATGTAAATGAACAAAGATGAAGTCCATTTAAACTGGAATACCTTAAATCGAACAAGTTACCCAACTAAGCAAAAAAAAAATCCAGCTTCATGACATTGGACCTGGAGAACGCATGACCAAGATAAATTGTAGGAAGATGATGTGCATTTATTCGGTGCACAATGTACCATTTCCAATCCCCATCTGTTAATGGAATTAACAATAACTGTGGGTGTGATTCCTACCCTGATTCTCTGATTACATACAATTCATATGCTGGTTTTCAGTTTTGTGTTATAGTCCAAAAACATGTGGTTTCTGCAGACTGCTGTATCTAAACTGCCATTGGTGAGTTCAGTGTATCCCAGGGCAGGCTCTCTGTAAATGTGCAATGGAGAAGCTGTTGTAACAAAACAAATTAAATTAATTTTTGACTCGACTCTGTGTGTCATTACCCCCCTGGCCGTGTTTGAGAGCCCTGTTGGCCGCGATGTGCAGAGCTGTGTCCCCCCGCCGGTCCCTCTGTAGCGCGTCCGCTCCTCTCTTCAGCAGCAGCCTGAGCACCGCATCGTTCCCCAGCCCACAGGCAAGGTGCAGGGGGCTCCTGCGCTTCTTGCCGTGTCGAAAATTCAGTTCAGTGTCTGGATGCTTCCGAAGGTAGGACTTCAGCTTCTGCAGGCTGCCCTCCTCCACGTAACGCAGGATACGTTTTTGCTTTGAGGACACCATAGCGGGACGCGAGGACTCTAAAATACCAAGGAGCTGTATTTTAGAAGAATTCAAGATATGGAGAGTAAAACATGCTGTCCAAATTATTTGTCATTCTGACTGATTTAATATGGGTTGGAGAATACCTTATTATTGTTATTACCATTAGCTGAATGGTTATGCTGAATGGTTGTCGTTTTTAACCAGAGGATCAATATTCGGCAAAGTATTTGATTTGTACTTCTAGGTTTAGTGTAACATATGAAGGAAGAGAGCCACTTGACAGCCATATAAACACCGACAAACATAAACGTTGGATTCGTGAAAAAAGAAAAGGCAAAACAATCTCAGCTTTCATGAACAGAATAAGTGATAGGCATCGTAAGACTGAGACGTGCAGAAACGGCCAGCTTGTGTTTAAAACGAAAGCAAAAAGAAGCACCAAACCAACCATCCTCTAATAGAACAAGCAATTACATTCTAGAGTGAATAATCAATTATCAATGTATTCAAAATATTGAAAATTATACTGCCATGTAGGTAGAGTTGCTAACTTCGGTCAACTGGCATGAGATTTTCAATTCAAGACAAGTCTGCACACGCCTTAACATGCACGCAACAGTTTTATTACCTTGTAAATAGTCTGCAGGGTTTGCGAACTACCCCAACGCTTTTGATGTAGCTAATTTTCGGTTTACAATGGAATGATATAGACTGTCACGTCAGATGCGTGCGACCTGGCAACCCTGATGTATTATTTTAAATTTTCTATCAAACAGATCTAAACAAACCATTGGAATGATGCCCTGATGTGCAATACTTTTGGTCAATGACTAGGTGTTCAGGAATTTTACAGGACTGAGGTGCAAACCCTACCGTATTGTTTTAAACATTGTTAATTCGAAATGTTCATCAGCCGGTTACTTCCACTTACCCCATATGTTGGAGAACCATATGATTTAAACAAAATTATAGTCCTTAAATCTAAATTAATACTGCATATTCTTCGATGTAAGTAAGAAGCCAGTTTTCCAGAAACATTTTTTCCCAAACTCTTGGTTGATTATGTCAGTTTCTAGCAGCAGCAATAACGTAGTACAGCCAGAAAATACTTCCGGAGGGAAACCGCGCGTCGCGCTTCGTCGGTTCTCTCCTGAATGCCTTTGCTTTTTACTAAGTCCAAGAGACTTTCAAAACTGAATAATATTGTCATGTATGTTTAACATATTTAGCGTTTATTTGTCTTAATAACCCAGAGGCCCAGACCGACATGTGCTCCAACGTCCACTAATCAAAGGGCCAGACCTTAACAATTGCGTAGGATTTATTGAATTGGAACTCATGGAATCATCATATGAGCTTTGTTACTGAAGTATATTGTGGTTAAGGGTTGTGGATATGTGTGTTATTATATTCATTGACGCACAACAGAAAGTAAGGAGGTGCAGACCCAGCTAATACATCCACCACCGTTGTGCCCATCCACTCACCAATAGGAAAATTAACGAGTTAACTTTAAGTTACAACAGCAGGCTTTCTGATAGAGATTTTGGCAAGTTAGATGCATCGCATACTAACGTAGTCTTTAAAAAAAACACGAGAATGTGAGAATCTCAGTTAGCTTTATTTATTTTTTTTTAGTTTTTAAGTGGAAGAGGGTAATGTTTTTCTCAATCCTGTTACCAAAACCTCAAGCAACTGATTTCAACTGGTTCTTTTGTGTCCCCTTCAATAAAATGCGTATTTTAAACAAATATTGATTATATGTTCAAAAATATATATTTGTGGTTAAAGTTATTATATACAGGGAGGGAAATAAGCATTTGACCCCCTGCTGAATTCTTAAGTGGACCCATTAATAAAGACATGAGAAGTCTATAATTTCACTGGTAGATTTATTTTAACAGCAACAGATAGATTGTCAACAAAACAGGGAAGAAAAAAAATCATTATGTAACAGTTACAAACCAATTTGTTATTTATCTAGGGAAATAAGTATTCGAAACCTTGAAACAAAGGTTTTTAATCATTGTATTTCATGTTTTTTCAGTGTTCTAGGCAGTTTTACATTATGTATCTTAAATTTACAATGATAAACATGGTGGAGGACACTTTGCTTGATAATAACATGCATTATGAAGCAACCTTTAACGCATATTTATACGTATAATGTCCAGGAGACAGAAATGGCATCGATTCGTCGGAATGGCCCTTCAGCATCTCATGTACGCGACTTTAAATTGTAGTTGTTACCTGTAGTCGGTAGGTGTCGGTGTCTGATCGATTTTTTCCCCTCATCATCATTCCCTCCAGCTCCCTACCAGACAGTCCACAAACCAAAATGTGGACTCGCTGGTTTGAGGAGCACTGGCCCAACTGCACAACACAGAACCCTGGAGAAGAAACGTACAGTTACTTTTTTATCTTTAGTTTTTCATTTTTTATAGCGCACGATGTACATAATTTGTACATACTACAGAATTTAGTGTAACGTACTCATGAAATATTAAATCGAACTCACGAAATCACTAACACGTGTACACCATTTATTTATTGTGCTTTCAAATAACTATTACTCGAATTAATTAAGTTGTGCTTATGTTTTGGTTACTTATGGTTTATACATAGTGCGCACGAAAATAATAAGAAAAAACTCCTTGTCTTCGTAGTACAAATTGTCAAAATATCGTTGAATTCCTTGAATAGTTCTGCTTATGTTATGTGCTTTTATAACTAATTAATATTGTTATATATAAATATCTCCCTCTCTCTCGCTCTCTCTCTCTCTATATATATATATATATATATATATATGTGTGTGTGTGTGTGTGTGTATGTGTGTGTGTATATATAAATATATTTGGTGTTTGACTTTTGTTTATTTGAATGTCTTTTGTGCACTTCTTACCTTTTTTAAATTCCATTCCTCTTTCCAGAATCTTACTCCTAGCCCCAGTCCCACTTCCTGAGCCCCCTCTGTCAATCTCAAAGGTTTTGACTGCCTGCTCTGTGCTGGACGGCTTTTCATGGGCCACCTGTCAGGAAGCCTGGGGTCTCAATGCAGTGGATCATGTGACCCAGTAGTGTGGGAGCACATGCAGATGGGATGAGGGACATGGCCTCGTGTTCCAATGTCAGGAGCTGCATCAGTGCCATTCCTGAAAATATCTCATGCGCTGGTTTGTACCTGAAAGCTATTATTGTTGAATTTTTATCATAAATTGCAAATGTCATACAGTCCCATTCCTTTTAATACAAGCATTAGCTGGATATGAACTTCATAGTAATGCCAATGAAAATGGATAAAGAAAAGGACAGGATATCCCTAGCAGATAAGGCAGACCCCCACCCCAATGCGGCCTCCCTCTGCCTCTCCTGTTTGGATTGTCCTGGCCTTGGGTTTATGCCTAATATCCTGTCTCCAAGACCAAGACAGTTCAACATTCACTTCCTTCTTGATTATTTTTATTGGTATCTTTTGTTCAAGTCAATGGACTTGAGTGTCATACTATCCAAATACTGGTATACAATGACAATAACAACATTCCCCTAAGACCAGAGGCACCGGAGGGGCATGGATACCTTGACAGATTCAGGGGCCCCAGCACTTGTCAGGGTCCATTGAATATTTAAAATTATATGTAAAATATGGGTGGGGCGGGCACAAGATGACATTTTGTTGTCAGGGGGTCCAGAATTTCTAGATACTCCCCTGCCCAGGACCACACGATGTGACATACAGATAACAAGTGACGGGGGGG
>JAAGVU020000113.1:31034175-31055941 GCA_011763525.2 Mormyrus iriodes
AGGGGGTCCAGAATTTCTAGATACTCCCCTGCCCAGGACCACACGATGTGACATACAGATAACAAGTGACGGGGGGGTGGGGGGGGGCTTCACAGGACTTAAAGAGCAAAAGGAAAAAAACAAAGGATGGTGAGAAACAGGACAGCTGGACGCAAGGGATCAAATATGTATTGCAATGTGTATCTGAACAGTAAGTTATACTGCAGCACAGCATAATGGGGTGATATAAATGGATGTATAATAAGATATTAAAGTCTGTTCTCAGTGCAGGCCCACAGAGGTATTGTGGGATATGCTCTTTAGAAAAAGGGTGACCTGTCATGTGACTAGTAGGACTGAATGGCCTGACAGGATAACATGGCACCCTGCTTTTTAAGGAAATGTGGGGATGTCCTTCAGCAGCACCAAGCTCACCTTGAAATGGCAGCCGGGAAAAGTGAGACTTAGAAGTCAGGTTTTGGCTAGAGGGGCAGCCAAACACCAGAGTAATTCACAGTCTTGCTAGTGTGACAAACAATCACATTTTTCTGGCACTCAGCTCATAACAGCTCCACCCAAAGCCTGAGCCACACCCATGCTGGCTGACAGAAGAGGGCCCTGCAGTCCCCAGCAGTGGTGGTCCCACCTCACGTCACCAGGAGAGCAGCAATTACCATTACCATGACCTTGGATTTCACCTCAGCAGTCAGAGAGCATCACATCCATGCCAGTTAATGCGAGTTACATATCTTATCCCAGTAAGGTGAGAGATTTTATAGTTATTTATACTAGCTGGGTGTTTAATGGGTCATTTGGAGCCCAGGTCTGACCCATAAGAGCAGTGAGACAGAAACACTCAATGGAATCTCGCAGTTTCAGATTTATAAGGTAAGATCAGCTTGCAACTCTGCAAAACAAAGACAAGTGTGTGTTTTGTGTGTGTGTGTGTTTGTGTTATGTATATATTACATGGTGGGGACCAAATGTCCCCACAGTATGATAGAAACCTTTCATTTTGACCTTTGGGGATCATTTTTTCAGTCCTCACAAGGGGCAAATCAATTTCACGACCCTGTTTCAAAAAAAGTTGGGATGCTGTGTAAAATGTAAATAAAAACAGAATGCAATGGTTTCTTCGTTGTATGGTAGAGTTTCATCCTGCATTTGTGGATGTAGTGACAGACTGTGTTCATAGACAATGGTTTTTGGAAGTGTTCCTAAGCCTATGCGATGATTTCCACTATAGAATCATGTCTGTTTTTAATACAATGCCACCTGAGGACCCTAAGATCAAGAAGTCTTTCACAGAGTGGTGAACCTCTCCCCTTATTCACTGCACAGATACTCTGCCTCTCTGGGAGGCTCTTTTCATACCCAATCACCTTACTGACCTGTTGCCGATTAACCTAATTAGTAGTTAGATATTCAACCAGGTGTTTTGTTTCAGCATCATACAACTTTTCCAGTCTTTTGTTGTCCCTGTCACAACTTTTTTGAAATGTGTTGCTGACATCAATTTCACATTGAGCATATATTTGTCAAAAACAACCATATTTATCAGTTTCAACGTTTTATGTCGTTTTTGTTTTATTTTCAATTAAATATGAGTTTATATGATTTGAAAATTATAGCATTCCGTTTTTATTTACATTTTACACAGCATCCCAGCTTTTTTGGAAACAGGGTTGTATAAAAATCCATGACTGCTATTAAAAAACTAAAAATGCCAAAAGTCTTGTATTTTGTTTGGTTACTTATGATTAAGGGTAGGGCTGAGTAGCAGTTAAGGTTGTCATAGTTGGTATTAAGGTTTTTCCCATATAAGTAAATGGACAGTCCTCACAAAGATATGAATACAAATGTGTGTATGTGTGTGTGTATGCGTGTGACAGAGAGAGAGAGAGAGAGAGAGAGAGAAACAATGAGAGCCTACTTGTGAATAAGATTGGCCCTGTTTACACTTGGTTTTAAAATGCGTCTTGTGCAATCAGATCACAAGTGGACAGCTGAGACACATCGTTGTTGACATCTGTGTCTATCATGCATCTCCAAGGTGTCCAGCTGACCACATGTGTTCATATTTCATTACTGCCTGTTACTTCTGCTAGAAGGTCCAATGGCCCCACGCAGTTACTGTGACGTCCTCATCAGGAGCATATCACGATGCATTAGCATTTAAACTATGAAATATATGTAGCTAAATGTATCCCAGAATAGTTTGGCAAGTGGCTTCTTGGTGGTCATTTAAACTTGTATTTAGTGCTGTGATCAGATTTCTCAAGATGCATTTTAACACCAAGTGTAAAAGAGCCTGTGTGTGTATTGCCCTAGATGTGTATTGCCAGCCACATTGTAATGAGCTTTGGCTGGGATTCTCGTCTTCTCTGTTGGTGCTGGTTAGCATTCATTAACACTCTACCAGCCTAATGATAATTACAAAGGAATTTAGTTTACCTGTTTCTTTGATTGTGGTGTTAAGCCTCTGTATCAATGAACTGGTCACTGAAAGTATTGCTACGAGTTTTCCTATTTTGGACTTGGGAAAATCCTAACAGCCACTACATGGCGATAGACTGGGAGATGTAACCATGCACAGTAGTACCAATCAGCAAAAAGCCCATAACGAGTGCTTGCCCAACTCTTTGACAGGCCTGCAGGCAAGCTGCCTGCTCATTCATCATGGCTTGTTTGAGAAGAACATTGGGAAATTTAACACAGCTTGTAGCACAAATGATGAGATGTTAGAATGTTTCTTACCATTACTGGGACTTGCTGCAGACTGCAGAAGTACCATGCAGGGGAAGAAGGTGTGAAATTAGAGATCAGATCATCACAAGGGGACTATGTGGCCCCCCTAGAAAGATCACACTCAAGTGGGAGTGTATTCCAGCAGGCTGAAAGCTCGTCTCATGGCAGCTGAAATGGCAGTAAGCTGAATTAAGCAGCTGCAAATGTGAGGGGATTCAGCACTGCTGAGAGCCTGGAGAAGCACGACCAACTCCTGCAGCATATAACAGACTTCAGACAGGAGATGCCAGCAGCGCCTTCCATTGGCTACCGGCAGATGGGCGTGGCCGGTTGCCCTGGCACCCCTAAGTGTGGCGGCCATCTCAGTCCCTGCTGGTCGCTTGGATCCTGAATGAGGATAGACGCACATCTGTGCAGGATGGTGACCTCACCTTAATGTGGGACAGCAGCTCAGCACGGCGTGGGTGGTTCAGATGCTCTCTTCTATGGGAGCACCGCCTTGCTGGAGAAACACTTAGACCAGCATGAGCACGAGTGAAGGCCAGCGGTCTATACACCACACCGATCACATTACAGCCCTAAACGCACACTGCACTGCCGGAGAGGCCTCTGTAAGTGGTGAGGGGGGGGTGGGGGGAATGAGACACCAAGGAGCAGGTCTGCAACCAAATGGTTTCAGATCACAAGTTCACATTTCAGGGGGTAACTTTAGGGTTTGGATAAAGACCATAAATCTTGGAAAAATTCCAAGGCAAGAGAGGGAGAGGCTGACCAGAACCATGGCGGATGGACTCATCATCACTATGATGAGCCTGGGTAGAAGGCAGCACATTCTGGAAGAGGGGCTCCACACTGGCTTTAGAGAGGCACCCGGTTGCACTGGGGGGTTAAGGGGTAATAATAAAAACAAGCCTATGCTGTGTGGGTGAGCAGAGCCATGACCCCCCCCCCCCCCACTGGAGGAACAGCTGCACCCTGTGTTGTTCAAGCAAAGAGGCTCTGCAGTCTAGACCAGTCTGCATGAAGGAGTTTAAGCCTGGATCAGTCCTGGGGTAGGATGGACAACCCACCCCCCTCCCCCAGCCACCCAGGGGAGCACGAGGGGGTACTGCTGGACAGTGGCTTGGCCTCATTTTTGCCTTTAGTTTATAGTAATCAAAGTGGTCTGCCACTTAGTTCTGCCACTCCACCTGGTCTGGTTTCAAAGCCACACGCTGTCTGACTGATGGACCTAAACACGCCCCCCCAGCCCTATCCCCAGTTGCTAGGTGGCACTTGCAGTGATGTACATAAACTTTTAACAATCCACAATCCACAGAAAGGTGAGAGCAAGCTTAGGGAGTCACAGCAGAGCAGCACCCTGGAGCTGGGGGTGAAATCACTCTGGCAAACCCTGGGATTCAAACTGGGACTATTCTGACCAGTAGGGCATCCCACAACGCTTGAAAAAGAAGTTTTAGTATTTATAACAAGTAAAATTTAGGATAACTCATAGCAAGAGCAGCCAGTCAGAAAATGAAGCACGATGCAGCTCTTTTTGGGTGGCAAACATTCACAAACACACAGACAAACAACAGCACGGAATTGGCACTAGGGTAGTACTACTACCAGTTCTTCAGATACTGCCCATCCTGTTTGCGCTTCCTTAGCATTGTGGCAGGTAGAGGAAGCGCCTGGAACTCTCATCTCCTGGCTTCCTGGGCAATAAAGCCGCTTGTTTTGTGAAGCAAAGACATAAACGGGTTTTTGGAAGAGCCTAGAGACAGAAACAGGCGTTTCCTGGAGACGCTGATTGTGTGCAGGAAAGGAGGCTGTGTGGCGGGGCTGCAGCAGTACAGGAAAGCCCCTTAGGGATTCTGCAGACATCCTGCACATTTCCTAAGACACTCACCAATATCTGCACGACCATGACCCATGAGACTGAACACAGCAACACAGAGTCATGTATAAATGCTTTATTCAAAGCATCACGCTGTCATGCAGAATTTAATTATACAGCTACATCACAAATTAACTAATAGGCACAGCTGCTGTGCGCTGATCAAGGTTATCAGAGCTTATCTACTGGGCCAGGAAACACCCAACTCTCTTTACACAAGTGCTGAAAACATGAGCGAGAGCTCAGTACAGCAGCCTGATCTTCTCCAATATTCCATAGTCATGCACACATATATATATATATATAAAAGTACACTATACATGTCCTTTTCCAGCAAAGTCCTGCACTGGACGAGGTTCTGCTTGAGAATGCAGCCGTAGCCAGCACTATCTACAGCCAAAGCAGGGCCTCTCTGGGAGGAGACATTCTTCACGGTGAGAAGGAGTAGCTGCCAGGCGATAGTTCACAGTGCTCCTCTGTTTGTCTCCTGGACGTTGGGTTGCTTTCTGTGAAGACGGCAGCACCCGCCCAGGCTCAGTCCACATGGCCCAGCAGTGCTTTGAAGTTAAGCTGGTCCATGCACGTCATCTCAGGCCAGAGAACAACCCTCCCCACCCCCGTTTCAGCAGCTCACACCTTGGTGGCCAGGGTGTGGCCCTCACACTTCTGGGCCTGTGAGGACTGGGAGCTCACAGGGGCCTCAGCAGCCTTGTTCAGGCGGAGCAGTCGCAGGCACTGGGTGCGGAAGCGCAGGTCGAAGAAGGCGTAGAGGAAGGGGTTGAGGCAGCTGTTGATGTAGGCCAGGCAGGTGGCGTAGGGCAGGGCCATCAGCAGCCAGCTCAGGAAGCTGCAGGAACTGGGCGCCAGCTGGAGGTAGGACAGTGCGTCGGCGGTCTTCAACATGTGGAATGGCGCCCAGCAGACAGCAAACACAGCCACCAGGGCACTGATGATCTTCAGCAGGCGCCGGCGCCGTTGGTCCTCCTTGTGCACGGCGCCGAAATGTCGGCTTACGGCTTGGCCGATGAAACAGTAGCAGATGGTCATGGCCAAAAAGGGCAGCAAGAAGCCCAGCAGCGTAGACGAGAGGCTGAGGCCGGCAATCCAGGCTCCCTCCTGGCCCGGGTCCGTCATTACGGGACTGAAGTCCATGCCACAGATGATACGGTCATGCAAGTCGTTCATCGTGGTGCGGAAGAACAGTGTGGGGGCGGCCAGCGTGACAGACAGCAGCCAGATGGCCCCCAGGGAGCCCAGCATCATCCCCTTGGAGCGGGGCCGCCCAGCCGGCAGTGGCCGCACAATGGCCAGGTAGCGGTCGAAGCTCAAGCAGGTGAGGCAGAAGACACTGGCATACATGTTAAGCAGCACCACATAGCTACTGATCTTGCAGAGGGCCACGCCAAAGGGCCAGTGGTAGCCGAAGGCGGTGTATACCGCCCACAGCGGCAGCGTGAGCACAAAGGTGAGGTCGGCCAGGGCCAAGTGTCCAATGTAGACGTCGGCTGCTCGGCGCTTGGACTCAGACTTCCAGACAGTGATGATGACAAGCCCGTTCCCCGACAGCCCCAGGATGAAGATGACCATGTACAGCACGGGCACGAGTGAGTAAGAAGGTCCCCACTCTGAATACTCACAAGATGTTTCATTGTCCTCCTCGTAGTAGTCCACCTCCATCTTGGCTGATTGGGGTATTGTTACTTTTCAAAAGAAAGTGTGTCTCTTCCTTTGCTGTCTGTCTGATAGGAAAAAAATGGAGAAACCACAAACAACAATGAAGTAGAAAACAAAGACTCTTCCTGCAAACAGTAAAAGTACCTTCCGGTCACTGGACAGTGAGCAGCACCCAAAGGCCAGCAGGGACAGGCGTGTGAGCTTGCTGGCCCCTTTTAAAGCCTGCCGGCCCTGCCCACAGGCCCACCCCTTGGGTCTGCATCACAACCCCCCTCTCTCAGCCATTTCACCTCATTTTAGTCATTGCTTATATTTATTTTAGATTTATTTCATATATTTACAATCCCTTTATCCATATGTAATGTTTCAGCCATTTTACTTGTTTTTTTGTTTATTTGTTTGCTTGTTTAACGTCCCTACAGTACCTAGCCATACTTTGATGTTTTGTGAGTGCCCTGGTTTTGTTTTGTGCTGCCTAATCCTATTACATGTTACATGTTGCTGACCGGATGGCATGAGTAAGATTTCCTATGTACTGATGTACAAAAGGCAAATAAAGAAACCTTGAATCTTTATGCATTCGTCTGGGGTACTCAACCACAAAAATATTTTAATTAGCGAGAAAGTGCTCCAAGAAAGATATCACAAACAAGAAAAAAGACATATGGGGACCTGTTTCTGACTTCTGTATTACTCAGTTTTGAACTCAAAATGATCGATTCTATACGAAATTTTGCGATCATAAATTTAAGGCAACTTTTATTCGAATATAAACACGTACATGAGAGCGAGGCGCTGCTAATAAAATAACATGTGGTCCGACCTGCGAAGCCGCATGGACTGTCGGACAGCAAGTCGGGGCAAGTTATAATATGATTTTAATATGAAAGGGCGGCTGTTGAGGAGCGGACCTGGGTGTAGGAACCATCCCGTCAAGATCCGGAGCATGTCCGCATCTCCTTAAACGCTGTAATAAATTCAGCATGAATATCCCAAGAATGTGATCAGTATATTATATGCCTTTGGATGTACATCCCGATAAATATGAGCACATAATACCTTAAGCAGTCTTTTTGTGATTAAACAAAAATTATAAACCACAAACTGACAAAAAACCGTGAGATTCTTTACCTGCATTGTTTACAGTGTCGTTTGCAAAGCAACCTATCTAAATAAATATAACGTTAGAGTACAAAGGGACATTCATAAATATATATTAAGATCCAAAAATATATACTGCATCACAAGAGTTTAATTGCTAAATATTTATTGTACCCATTATTTTTATTTACAAACCCATAATGCCTATTTTTTAAATTTACTTACGGCAACTGAAACTATTAGAGGATTAGACTGCGCTGTGCCGATGTCCTTGTTATTGCACATTTAGCGTTTTAACTTATGTAATGTGACATGAAGATATGAAGACTAGTTCAGCGCTTTGGAGAAACTGCAGTACAGCAGCAGGGAGACGGCACCGCTGTACCCAGGCACGGGGTGTGACTAATGTTCACACCGGGAGCTTTATGCCCATACCAGCCCGTTTTTCCCCTTTCTGGGGGAAATTTGATAAATGATTCTACAGTTCAAGACTTATTCCGATAAATTTGTTACTGATATTTCAAGAAGGAAATAAATAATGAATTACATATTTAAATGTTCAAGCAGTCTGACTTTTTTTTAGCCCAGAATGGTCTCTTTCTAACATCCATCGTTTGAAAAACTTCTAGTGATGCGCACTAGCGAGCGATTACTTGTGGCGCCTCCGCAAACGCGCCCGGCTTGACTCAGTTCTGATGGTGCCGCGTATTTGTGCGTTTCGCTATGCAGAGCGATCCCGGCCTATTGTGCGTGAGGAAACTCGCGGGTTAATATTTTTGAAGCGTTGTTGTAGAATTTTAAAGTTGGAAAATGATTTTGTTAACAAACGGCTCAATTTCGAACTTGCCAAATTGTTTTCTTTCTAACCAGCACAACAGCTAAGCGGGCCACCCGGAATTCTCCCGACTCTCCCGATTGGCCTCTCAGGGCCTGGACGTACCCGTGCGCCGCATAATTAGGAATATGGCTCCGGTGCCGTGTGCCGCGTTATTAGGGAAACGGCACCACGGTACCTTAGTCTGGTGTTGTATGTTCAAGCAGACCAGTTTACTCTACAGATTCATCGCTCATCAGTGGGCTAAGTGTGGCGCCAGGAGGTGTTCAACTCAGACACAACTATCAGTCAGCACAGTGCCACTGAGTGCCTCTCTCCTAGCACCCACCCCCACCGCCTCTGACCTCAGCAACCCCCCCCCCCCCAACTAAATCAGGAGCAGGAAGGATGAATGAGCTCATTCAAAATCACAAATTTTACTCTTTCCCATTTCTGAAATGGCATAGGGGAGAGGACGCAGAGCACACAGACAGTCTGAACATCTCGCTTGAAAAAGCCAGCACCGCCACCAGTATTTTCACACAGATATGGATAGAGGTCCTGGGAGGATGGACCACACACAGAGCTGACAGACATGCTGCAGGACCAGCTGTGAGCCCATCTAAGCTGTAATCATCACAGCCTGCAGGGGGACAGGGACGCCCCATCCACAGGGCCATTAATCAGATGCGCTGTCGGTGGCTGAATGCTTTCACTGGATGCGAGTCGCCCATAGACACAAACCTGGCATGTAAAGCCGCACGTTGTGTTTCCCAGTGATGTGTTTACCTGTGAGACATTGCATCCAGTTGACCTGGGTCCGTGAGTGTGAGGCCACCCTTTCATTATTTGGGCATGGATGTAACTGTGCTCACACAAACCTAATCTCTGTGTGTCTCTCAAAACCTGTGCCAGGGTTTTTGGTGGTGTAATCCACAAGATGTTTCCTTTCTTTGACGGAATAACCCCTCCCCGCCCAGGACTGACCTCCTTTTTCAAGTGTGACTCCAGTTTTCACAGGAAGTACTTGAGGGCAAATTCTGGGCTCAGTACTGTGCGATATTAATAGACATGTTTTGGCACTGTAGCCATTATTCCTGCTCCTATATTATGTGAGTATAGGTAAGGACATTGGGGGAAGTCCCTCATGTACTTAAAGGTAAAACACAGTAAAACAGGCAACAGAGGGACAAAGAGTTCAGTCATTTCTGGCGGAGGGAATCCAAAATATTCGAGATTCCAAAAACCAACAAGTAACAAGAGCTTGTGTGGTGTGAAGCCATTCAAATGACTTCGCATCTCATCATGCTCATCTTTACACGGTCCGTGTGACAGCCCTGATGTTCCAGGAGAAGCAAAGGGTAAACACCTCCATCCCCCATTCTGTTAAGGGGCAGCTTCAGAAACACAATATGTTCCTGAGCTCCCTGCCCCACCCACACAGGCCTTCTCAGGGTTACGGCATCACCTAATTGGCTGCTGTTGGTGGGGGAGTGGGGCCTCAGAGCGTCTTCAGGTCTACAATGGCAGGATGGGAAGTGTCCACTGTGGTATTCCTATCAGCACATCCATCTCATGCTACTTTCTTTTAGTATTTTTTTTGCATCATAAACTTTCTGGAATCATTTTGGGGATCTCCAAAATGTGTCTGCATCTCTTCTCTTTCTTCACCCAGTTACTATCCCTTCATTCTCAAATCAAAAGGGCTTGCTAAAGCAGAAAGTGACATAGCCCCGTAGGACCGGCAGCAGAGCAGTACAGCATCTCTGGATGTTCCTGATGGCCACTCAGGCTAGGCAAATCCAGCTCCAGCTTTGCATGCACACACATGCATCCTCACAAAGGTGCGAACTATAAAACAAATTAACAAACATACTAAAATGTCTTTTTTCATTTGAGTACAGATAGACAATCTCCTGTAACGTCCCATGGAATCATCCCGTCCAAGGTGCCCATATTTGTTGGTTTTCTGTTTATCTCATTGACATGGCCGGGGGCGACGAGCTACGTTTGTGTGTGCTTGTACAGGCAGAGCCAGAGAAGCAATAAGGAAATAAACTGACAGCTGAACAATAACAGGAAGACACTGCTGTTGACACAGCGATAAATGCTAAACATAGCTCCCCCCTTCCCAAAATCTTGAGCGCAGCTCGCAAAACCCCCGGATTCTCCTGCACACTTGGCTTCCCTACGTGGGGGGGTGGTGTGTATTCACCAACATACCGTTCTCCAGCCAGACCAATGCATTCATTATGTTCCCTGTGTTGATTGAGAGACACAGGCAGGCAGGAAGACAGAAATAGAGAAGCATGAAATGACAGGTCACCAAAAAAAAGAAAATTATTAAAATTCTTAGCCTTATCTGAGAAACAGAGCACAAGAAAAATAATATGCAGAGATAGAGAAATATAAAAGTAAATCTTAGAAAAAAAAACAAAAATAGTTTATACAAATGAATCGTCTGAAGAGTCGATTTTGTGACAGGAGGGCTTAGTCTGTCAAGGTAGATGCCTAAATGTGACATTTCTCTCCCCATGTGAATTCACGCACTATGCTGGACAGATGAACAAACAAACTGCCAAAAACACTTACATGACCAGTCCCTCCGACCAAACTGATCTTCTCTGTCAGGTTTAGGGGATATGGATGGTCAGGGGAACAGCCAATCGGATTTCTTCAACTGTGTATAACGGTAACCGCCCCAGCTTGTAGAGTAAGAGAGTCCCTTCTGCTGCAGCACCACAAACAGCCAGGCTTTCCCACTCATTTCTAGGCTCAAATTTCACATCCATTAGACTACCACTTAATTCGAGCTTTGGCATCCTAACCTCTGACCTCTAACCGCACCACGACACCTTGGGGGACACAGAATCCTGGTTGCAAAAGAAGTTCTGAAGCAATTCGATGCCGGGAATGGCAACTCAGTGGTTCCTCTGTCTAGCACTGGGACACCTAGCAGGAGAGCTGGCCCAACCTGGGACTTCACAATGAAAGCAGCAGAGGCCCCCCCCCCGCCCCTTGATCCGCTCTTCCTGGAGTAGGGAATCTGGGAGAAAGCCGCAGCGGATAGATGATTCCACTCAAATTTATTTGCATAGCACTTTCACCAAGGGGCTCTGTGCCGGCTTTGAGCTTCTCAGGGACTAACCCTGAAGTGACAATGGGAAGGAGAGTGAGGGAACCTTGGGAGGAACCAGACTCAAGGGGATGTCCATCCGTCTCTGGCCTTAACTTCACTTAAGCCTCAAACTCAGTCTGTTTCCCATAATGCACTGGGAGATGCTGAACAATGCCCATCTGCACAGTTAGTTCTAACACTGCACAAAACACCACCTCTGACAGAATGTAAGCCTTCACACGGTGCACAGCCCGACCATGCACACACACTGCATGCAGTAACATCAACGCAGTGCACACAGAGCCAGACAGAACATATAAAAGTCGGCAAGCAGAACTGCCAAGCAGTAATGACGGGGTCATAGCTGGAGTCTTAATGGAGAACGATGGGTTTAGTTTGTTATCAATAAAAGTAACAGCAGGTTTCACACTGAAATGGTCAAAAAGTATCTGAAGTACAAAATCCTTGCCGTAAACACCGATGTAACCTGACAACAGCACTTTTGATTATATTTCAAACTCTGAGGCAACAGTAACCTTTTTATGTGCCTCTAAATCTAATCGCTCTGTATACATCAGCTAGCAGCACCAAAGGACTTCAGAAGAAAGAGGATTCCGACGGTATTAAATTACCTTACCGAGGGTGGGCAGGTCGACGCTAAAGCAGAGAAGCTGGGTTTCTTACTACACGGTAAAGCTCCCTGTGACATATGAGCCGCAAGTGTCACGGCGCATTAAAACGCCTCACCTGCAGAGATTAAAAGGCATGAAGGCATGGATCCGTTACCTAAAGGCACGCCGGCCACACCATCACGCTCCAGCAGAATTGGGGTGGGGTGGGGTGGGGGCGGCCGCATCGCAGCTGGCCAGGCAACAGGCCAAGGCCTGGGGGAGGCAGGTGGGACAACAGCCATCAAAAACAGGTCTAAATTTTTGGTAGGGAGCTGCTGCTGCACCTTTGAACAGGAGGCATGACCCATTTGTACTCAGGTAGAATATGCCAGTACATGAAAAAAGACGGGTGAGCATGCAGCATGGTTAATCTGAAGGGACAGGGATGGTGCTATTCCGATAGAAATGAGGCAATCTCTGGAGCAGCTTTCAAGATGCAAACGAGATGCAAATGGCAAAGATCTACAAGACAGTGTCAACAGGCAGCGCAGTGGACTGGCCAGGGAGCGAGTCAGCATGCCCAGGCACACGCGACGGGTAACACCGCTATTCAGGCGACAGGAAGGGTAAGATCACACACACCCAAAGCAGATTACACAGGAAATAAAGCCCAGATGCCCATTTATGATGAGAAAGCAGCAGGTGCGTTCCGTCCGTCATCAAGACAGCACATAGCCAGTGCCCAGTCGCTAACAGTGTTGCATACCTCCTTACTGAGACGATGGAGCCCACCCCAACATGCTGAGAACCAGCGCAGGGAAAAGAACATGACAGGCAGACAGTGTTAACTGTTTTTATTTGATCATGTACAAGGTTCCTGTGTACAGAAACAGCGTTAAATATATCGCTGTATATTTTTCCCAGGTTAAAAAAGTTATTGCGATCGTTACAAAAGTAGAAAAACGAGGTCTTTGCAAGGCTGCTCTCTCTCTCTGTGCATGCGTCTAACACGGTGCATTTATCACACACTCTCAGGGTGAAAGAGGAGGCAGCTCTGCGGCTAAACGACGTGTGAGTGAATGAGCCTCAAAGCACGGATAAAGAGCCCTTTTATGGCGGCTCTCCGGTCAGGACATCCGTCTCCAGCGAGGAGCCTGCCATGATGCCCCAGAGCCCACCTGCTCTGACTCTGCCGTGGGAATGAGCCACTTGCACGCTCTGGGCACCAGGCAGACATGAAGGTTAGTGTGGGGGGAGTGGGCCACCAGGGTGCGGGCCCGGAAGTTAGTGGAGTAACTGTGGAGCTCAGGGTTGGCGTTAGCTGGAGCGAAAACCAGGCTTACGTGTGTGACATGGCGAGCAGGGAGAGCTGTGTATGCACAGACACACAGTTCGGGCATGTTCGAGTGCAGGTTCCCTGGGGGCAAGGGAGCGGGGGGCCAGCATAACACACTCACAAGTGGACGACAGCTGGACAATCACACTGGGATGTTCTCACAACCTATTCAATACAGGAATCAACGTTAAAAAGGCCTCACGCTCACTGCACTGCAGGCCAACCAACGCGCTCACACTAACAGTGGACAGAAGTTGCCAATCGGTTTCATGTGCATTACACGGACACCCCCCGCGATCAGACACCCTTGTGGTGCCTCATTCTGGAACGTGATGCCCCCCCGATTCAGCTTGCTCCTCATCCAGTCACATGATCAAGCATTTTGCAGCACCTCACCGTTTTAGGTACACAAAGTCAATCAGGTTGTGTATCCTGTGTGGTCATGTTTGGCTCTGCATGTGGGGGCATGGCCCGTGATCAGCCATGGGGGAGCATGGCCTGCCATCAGCTGCCCTTAAAGCCAGGTAATGTCTGGAAGATAGGAAGCTTGTCTGTCACACTGTATAATCTGACCACAAAAGAGACGCAGAAAGATTCTCACTGACGATAACAGAAATGCTACAGAAACAGACATGGCTAAATGGCTCCCCCTAGTGCTAGAGCGATGAAGCAGACAATAGGCTGTCCTGAGCTCTCCCTGCAGTCATACGTGCTAAAGTGTCACATGACCAACTAAAGCGAAACCCTCATGTAATTCAGACACATATCAAAGTTATTGGCAGTCCCCCAGTGCCAGTGGCCAGAACCATTAGGTTTATATGCCAAACGTGCCCCCTGTGGGCAACTCTGTGCTAGGTTAAAACATGGCATCTGAGGGGATCAGTTCTACAGGAATGTAGTAATGGTCCCACATCTGCAACCTCAATGGTTCCCAGTTGCACTCCGTCATGTCACCAGCAGGTGCAGCTACAGGTAGGTGTCCTGCTCGCTGCTGCTCAGGCTCAGCGCGGAGCCTCTCAGCCCTGTCTCCCAGAGGAGGGGATGGGGCTCACCCTCTCCCTCAGGGAGAACCGGTGGCACCGAGGCAGCCTGAGGCATCCCCATGACAATGGTAGGCTGCTGCTGCAGGTGCTGCCGGCTCGGAGGCTCGGCAGCCATGATGGCCCGGGCACCGTGCAGCCGGGGGGGGGACCGGCAGTGCAGCTCGCCATGAGTCTCCTTCCAGCGGCGCAGTTGGGCCTGATGCTCCTTCTCGACATCCCGCTCAGACAAGGGAAGCTCCAGGACCTGGGAGACAGATTGCAGGGGGACAGCAAGGGACAAGGACAATAGGGGGAAGAGCAGGGAGACAGGGTGGCAAAGATGGAATAACAAAGGAGAAAGAGTGGAGAGTTAAGCCTCATTAAGCCTGCCTGCCAGAAACTCTGGTCTGTTCACAGAACAGCTTCACATATCTGGTCTCCTTCTTGAGTCCTTTGGCTTTTTAGCTGCTGGATTTAGGCTTTCTTCAAACATACTTTTTCTACACTAAATTCTTTAAGTCTTCAAGACCACATATGACATGACTCTTGACAGTCAGAAACAATATGCCGTATTTATTTTTCACCACAAGAAGGCAGCACACACCATCACCACCCTACCTGCTGGACGAGGAAGGCCTCCTGCATATAGCGTGAGTCCAGGGCACGAAGCAGCTCCATGGTTTCATACTGGCCCGGACATGCCTTCAGCTTCTCTGGCGTTCCCAGCATGCACCGCAGTAAGACCAACGCCACCCGGAAAATGATCTTCACCCCTGGGGTCAAGAGCTAAGGGTCAGCATTTCCGTTTCATTCCGTTCCGTTCCCAGAAAAATGGGAGAAATTCAGTCAAGTATCATCTGTGCTTATGATCAAACTTAAAAACAATTGAAAGGCAGGCAATATAAAGAATGGCATCATCAAGGCATTTTGATGAATGTTTTTATCGAAAAGTAGGCTATTTCAGATAAAAATAAGTGGTAAGGCCATGTTTTTAGTAATTTATAAACACATTCATAACAAATAATGCATTCATAAAGCATTATAAACATGACTATAAATATATACAAAATGGCATAACATTACAGCCTTGTTTATTATGCATTACGAATGCTTTATGAAGCGCTCATCTATAATGCACTACAGATACCTTCTTAATGCATTATAATCATGACTATAAAGTGTTACTAAAGTTCCGTCAATAGAATTATGTTCATAACACACGAACAAACAGCAGCTACATGGGTGCCAGGCTAGCATGTGTTTAGCATGTACGGCATGTGCCCGCGCGTGGTGCCCTTACCCTCGCAGAAGAACATGTCCCAGACACGGAGCACGGACGCCCAGGGCAACGTGCGGGAGAAGGCGCACATGAACCATTCAGTCATGTACAGGACGGGCTCCAGCTTGTGTTTTTTCAGGTGCCGATGAGCTACAGGGGACAGGCGACGCAGCAGCCCAAACAGGATCTCCCCATCCAGCTGGATCGCCTCCTGCAGGCCGACGGTAGCAGTACATGCAACTCATCACACTCCAAGCGGAACCTAGAGTGTTTGTGCTTCAGCACCATGCTCCCAGTCTGTGGAAGAGCCTGCCGGTGCCCTTCAGGAATCCCCCCTGGGTGTCAAACTAGAGCCGTTACGATTACTCCATTAAACTGGATTACTTGATTTTAAAAAAACATCGTTTAAAAGAGTACTCTCTCGATTACTCTGCCATATGGCAGTAGGAAGGCAGAGCAAAGCGAATGAGGGTCCAAAGAAATTGTTTTTTGTGTGCAAGTACTTCACATTAAAAGTGAATGAAAATGCAGTCGTCACAGAACTTAAACATCACAGCAGCATGCCTGCAATGCAATTTCTTCAACACCCACAGACTCACCAAATAATAAGAGGTCAGACATAGACAGGTTACATAATAACCATATAATATGCAGTATTCAAACCCAGAGACTTTGGGAGCACGGGGATGAAGCACAATCTATGGAAGAGATAATTTGTTTTGGACAACTTAAGCGAAAGCTAGACAGACCAGGGGTAACACTGAAGCCATGGGACACTACACTGACAATGGGGTCAAAGGGCAGCCTCACCAATCCAGCGCTGTAGTACCCAGGAAGGTATTTCTCACAGATTTGAACCAGGCCCCAGAAAGCATCCTGTCAAATGGAAAAAAGATCTGTACTAAAAAGTGCTGTACAGGGAACAGGAATTCATCTGCAGTATACCAAAGTATACCCCGTTATATAAACATACCATAGGGTGACCGTTTACCGCAGTATACTGAGTTACACACCTACAGCAGGGTGACGGTTTACCATAGTATACAAAGCTGTGCATACGCAGAGCATTGCACGTACTTCAGCAGGCATGTGCATGAGCAGCACAGCAGCAACAGGAGCCTGCGCTTGGCAGTAGCCCTCATCCGGCCGGTACAGGGTATAGGCCTTGAGGACGCGGTACAGGTCCTGCTGGCTACACACACACAGCAGGATGAGAAGGCAAGCGGAGATGCAGATTGGGTGCACGGCACAGCATGGTGAGGGCTTCTCACCCGTGACCTCCACGTGCCATGAACATTTCATGGAAGGGAAACTGTCTGTGCAGGTCCCGCTCGATCACATCCAGCCACATTGGGTCCCCCGGCAGCGTGTCCAGCTCCTGCGAGCAGCACACACAGCACTGGGTCTCACATGGGCAACCACACTCATCATCTGCTAATTGCATAAACTCAGTTTAGGAAATTCCAATGAAGATCACAGAGCACTCCCAAAGCAAGATGGCGAGGCATGACTGGCATTTGGGCTGGCAGGCCGTGTTCAGCATACCTGAAACTTGCCCGAGTTCTGCTCACGCTTCACTTTCGCCCCAGACAGATAGAGCCATGCACGTCCACGCAGTGAGGGCGGGATTCCCTTCTGACATCGCACCTTCACCTGGTGGGGGAGGGGGGTATCACGCGCTGCAGTAAGCACCAGGACTGCTCCCGCCAGCACACTCTCACACTCCCTGCTCCCACCAGTACAGTTGCGCGCACACACACTCTCAGAGGAAATGTCCTGCAGGGTCAGAGTCACACTGATGAGGGGAGGGCAGGAGGGAAAGAGAGTCAGGGACACATCAGGAGGAGGAGACAGGAAGAGGGGCAGGATCACACCGGGGGAGGGGACAAGCAGATGGGCAGGGCCACAGTGGAGGGGGAAGGATAACAGGCAGAGGGACAGGGTCATACACCAGGGGAGACAGGCGGAGAGTCAGGGTCACACTGAGGGGGGGGCCAGAGAGGGTCACATGGGGGGAAGGGGGGCCTGACAGAGGGGAGAGCGGCTCTGAGACCTACCTTGCGGTGCCTCTTGGACATCCACTTGTCCCAGTGGTTAAGCATGTCTAGCCACTTGGCCTCACGCTGACGCAGCACCTCTGGGGGGACGTCTTGGGTCCTGAGGGGACAACAGAAAAATCAAGAGTCCACATGGGGCTGGAGGGGCAGGAGGCCTAGAGACCCAGCTGGTCCATGGGTGTGAAACGTTGCCACAGCACCTTTAGTTCAGAGAGAAGCACCAGTCACTGACTGCAGCCCCTGGAGCCACTGTATGGATGGACAGAAATCAATATAACACCAACATCAGGACCAGAATTTACAAAGGATCATGCTAGAAAACCACCCAACAGAGCTGCAAAATTCAGAGGCACTAGCTTTATACTGAATACTGACAAGCTCTTACGGCTCCAGAAGCTACAGTCTGAGGCACACTGACAGTTAGTCTAAGTCACGCACACAGGCAGGCCGAAATGCACGCGGCCCACTAATCCAAGGTCGGCAGAAATAGCGGCATAAGTGTTCAGAGGGAGAGGGTCACATGGGCAGGGGGGTGATTACAAACACTCGGCAGATTACCGCAGATCAGCAGATTACCAGGATGGGAAGAGGGAAAGGCGACACCAGGAAACAGGCAGCAAACTCAGCACATACAGCCGGGGGGGGGGTGGCGCACCTCACACACGCGCCAAGCACAATGACAGCCTGACAGGCACACACACCAAGCCACGCCCATACAACTGGCCATGCCAATACACCAAGCCACACCCATCCTGTTTCCCAAACCACCTGGGTGCCTGACACTATGGCATGGTTACAGAAACAGAAAGGCAGCATATCCTCCTGATGTCTCAAAGGATAGTGAAACACCGCTGAAATGCTCCCCAGTGTGCTACAGCAGACTTTTTACCTCTTCCACAATGGCATGCAGTCACGCAGGCTTCTCCGCAACAAAAGCAGAGCTGACTGTCAGGAAGTGAGATAAAGTTTAATGCCAGTCAATTTGAGCGCTCCCAAGAGAATGCTGATCTGTATCACCAGCGGCTTAGCTGAACGGCACAAGTAAACAAACAGAGCAGTACATACAGCACAACCAATTAGCCATCACACACATAATTCCGGCCAATCCGGAGTGCGCGGCCGAGGCAGCAGAACCAATCCGATCACTACCCTCAAAGCGACTGGCATGTGCAGGTCTCACGTACACAGATCTCGGCAAAACTACTTCTCATGATTAACCTCTAGCTGGAGGAATTAAAGCATGGGGATGAGCATTAATAGCAACCAGTCGACATCACTGCTGGAAACGCATGATGCTAATACAGCCCAACAGGTAGACTTTGTCCCAGTACACATACTCCGATAAACCGCAGCACATGACAAAGGAGTATAACCTGAACCCACGCCAGGGAACAAGAAGCGCGTAAAGCTGCGGGAATCAGCAGTACGGACTCCTGTTATTACGGTTATAACCATCACACGGCTGCATGTTAATGGTTAGACAAGGTTAACTGTTAAACAGAAGAGCCTCTTACAGCAGGAGCACTGCAAGCCTTAACCACTGCCGTGCCAAATCAATCTCAGCACACGATCCTAAAAGTGGGAGTGACTCACGGCTGTGCACAGCCGGACAGGACCAGAACCTCTCCCGGCTCTGGGACCAGTGAAGTCCGGCTGCGTGATCCGGCTGATAGGAGCAGGGCGTTCGTGGCTGCAGCGCAGACGATGCCCGCGTGCGGATTCCTAGCACCATGTTTCACTCACGATGCCTTGTTTCTGGGGGTAATAAGGTGTCTGTAAGCTGTGCTCGCTAAACCGGTCCCCAGCCGTTCAGAAGGACCTGCAGGAGGATACGCGGAGGACAGGCAACAAGAGCCGGGCCGGCGCCCTCTCATACTTACAGACGGTTTGAGCTCTGCTGCGGCCCGCCTACGAATCCGTATTTATCGGGGCTGAAGTCGCCGGCCTGCGGGGCGCCCTGGGAGTCTGGCTGGGGTCCGTTTCCTGGTACTTGATCCATGGTGGGGCAGGTGGGGGGCCGCTACTGGGATCAGGAGGGCGGCGGAGGCTTGGCGAGTCCCCGGCAGCGGCCCGTAGCTCGATGCCCCGGCATCAGGCAGACGTAGACGCGGTCCCGTCAGACGCGGCGAAGAGCACCGAGCCGGGCCGAGTCACAGCTCACACGTGCCTCCCGGGACGCCCGGCAGCGAGCACACACTGGTCGTTGTGCCAAGTCCCTACCGAGCATTCATTCCCTTTAAACACTGTGGCGACCCTGCCTTGACGCTGGGGACACCCCAGGCGCCTTCGTCTCGGCTCCGGCCGCACTTCAAACACTCTTCCCAGGCTTCCTGGCGCACCTCTGTGTCTGATCTTCGGATTTCGGACTTGTTACGCTTCTTTTCGGCCGGACGTTATTACATACCACCCTTAAACCGCCGAACAGAAGCTACAGCTAACACCAATGTAACGTTAAAGCTAAAGCTAATGCTGTGCCAGGCTCCGGCGGCGCTCGGGAGGCGTGTCCGAACATGCGCAGTAGACGTGCCGGCTCTGGGAGCATCCTGAGGTGCGGTTTGAACCCACATACTCTTACTTTACCGTCCCTGGGATTTATTATAACTATCGCAGCATTCTGAAATTCTGTTTTATTTGTTAAACACAAATAGGGCACGAGATTTGTGGACATTTATAATTCTTTATGATAATTAATTATCCGTATGATACACGACCTCGCCGATTTTTTAACATATTGTATAGTTCTGGTTTATTTCCGACATATTACTGGACTCTTCTGTTTTGTGGACTGGAGAATTAATCATTAAAAAGCAGATTATCAGTGAGCAGTTTTCTCAGTTTCGGACCAGACTGGATCAAGTAACAAATGAAAATTTAAAATCCATAGTCTTTTAATATTTAAGTGATAGATAGAAAAGAACACAACTCCAGGTTTCACTGCAAGTACAGAATCCAAAACCATCCCATGACCTGGCCTAAGTCAGAACAGCACATCAGCCAGACTAAGCAGAAACATGCGCTGTTTTCACAAATGGCAGCTATGTGAGTAAAGTGATTGTGACACACCACAGCACACAACAACGAAATGTGTCCTCTGCATTTAACCCATATGTGACATAGCAGTGGACTGCTAAGTCAAGGCCCAGAGAGCAGTGTTTAGGGGCAATACCTCGCTGGTCAGGGATTCAAAACAGCAACTGAACAAATGCACTTACCTTACCATTATATAAATCTTCCTGTTTGATTTATATTGTATAAAGCTTAAAACTATCTACATCAATGTCAATTAAGGTTTTTAGCTTCCAATCAGCATAATGAAGGGAAGTTATGACAGTGCGAAGCTGATGTCACATCCCAGAGTGGAAGTTTTTTGCCTCTTTTTAATTTTCTAGTGGTCCTGACACCTTTTTATAGAAAACACCCCAAATATAATAATGAATCAAAAACAGGTGAAACAAGTAAACTGTCATTGGACGTACAAGAGAATTTTAGCTGCAATTATATGTCTCACCTTAGATATATGTTTTATTTCTGAATTTAAACAACAACCTGAATGTTGTTCCTTCAATTAACTGAGTGCATCTGCCTGGCCAGTTCATCTTTAACAGACAGAAGCTCATTAGACTTGTACCCCATGTGCCTTGATGAAAAGGTCATGTATGGTGTTGGTTTTCAACCTTAACACTGGATAATTTACAGAAAATGAGATGTATCATACTGTAGCGTCTCAGGTGGACAGAGAGGGCGGTGCTTTTTAAATGTCTTTAAAAAGACAATGGGGATCTCATGCCTCTCTAATACTTATTCAATCACAGGCTGGGCCTTTCATACCTTCAGAACTCTCACAGTCATTATTACACTGACATTCGGCAACACAGGATGATGGGAAAGGAGGCCAACGCACATACTTGCACATTGCTATTGCACTAGGCACTACACAGTAGAGCCCTGTGCGGGACTATTTTTTTAATCCCGCTCCCGCTGAATTTCTGCACATTACCGCCCGCTTTTGCAATATTTGTGTCCAAACCCGCACGCACCCACAGACCCATTATTTGATACACTCTACGATGGAATACGTTTACATGCATCGAATGTTTTATTCCAGCAGAACAAGAACCGAATAAATAAAAACAAATTCAACAAAAACC
>JAAGVU020000113.1:31056041-31081118 GCA_011763525.2 Mormyrus iriodes
CGCACAAGCTTCGACAGCGTAGGAAAGCGATTTAAAGCTTTTCCAGATATCTGATTTTCCACTCTTTTCTTTAGTTTTATTCTCTCCAGCCTTAATTTTATTACCAAAATCAATTGCACTTTCCATCCTGAAAACAACCTTGGGACCCGCTGTCTATTTTTAGCCGCCCGCTCCCGCCCGCAGCAACTTTAAAACCGACCGCTCCCAGGAGATTTGCGTTGGGTCCAGTGGGATCCCAGTCCTACTCTACTTACCACTCCCCATCGCCACAGCACTGAAGCTGTGCTCTGCCCCTAGTCACTGTGTAGTTCCTTGGGGGCCCTGGACCTGCAGACCAGCCAGCTTGGTCACCATTGTGGCAGCACTCTGGTGCTGTACTGCATACACCTCCAACCACATTGAAAATGAATCCCATCACTATGGCAACACCTGGCACCAGCATGTCCACCCACACCCTCCCCATGGGGGCACCAACAGGGAGGAGCTTAATTTAAAAGACACAAGCGGTTTCACTCAGAGGAAGCAGTGATACGGCCGTTAATGAACAGGTGAGCTCTGTAGAAGGTGTGTGTGTGTATAGGCTGTAGCCACAGACAATGGTTTGTATCTCCTGAGACTGCCTGAGGATTCTTCTGGACCTGATCCTGTCCAACCCCTGTGAGGGATTGCTGGAAGTAGATGTTACTAATGTTGTAAGTTGGCAATGTCTTGCTGCTCGCAGTTCACCAATTAATTCTTGTTATGTGTATGTACACGAAAATTACGTTATATATGGGGTCCGCGGATGGCTCGCCATTATCCGGTCTTGGAACGTATCACTCGCGCACACTGCAGTACTCCGTCTTTTCCACATTTTCTTTAAAATATTCTGCGCGCGCGTGGCTTGGTGTATTCCTTACAAATTAAAAGTCATATAAAAGAAAGATAATAATTTAGGCGAATGAATGTCAAAAAAGCATTTCCCCCAAACGATTTTATGTTGTACATTTCTTTAGTTCAATCTGCATTTATTCCAAAGTTTAACTCAAATTAATTTTAAGTTTAAGAGTGTAGAGTTTGAGGTGGCTGAGCGCAGCCGACGATCCTGGAGTCGAGCTCCGGCAAACTGGCAGGAATTAAGCACTGGTAGATTAAATAATGTGTGCCGTCCGCTACCCCCCCCCCCCCAAAAAGTGGAGTCTGGCTGCAGAACTTCTTTTTGCTCGCTTTGTTTTGAAGAGAAATTGTTTTTGTTTGCTGTGTTTAGAAGCATGGACATGATTTTGTTCGCTGCTACAAAACACACTTTGTGCTTTGGTTGTTTCTCCTTTTGGTTAGTAGTTTAACTTATCATGTGAGGAATGCTCTGCTCTGTTGAAGTGTTGTCATACCACTAACACATATATATCAAACGTTCGGTGTCCCAAAGTTAGTGCCATTTCGTCCATCACTCCTCTCCTGTTTGTGAAAGCTGTGGGGTGAGAGAAAAAACGGTTGACACGCCCTCTGTGCCTGCAGGGAAAGGGAAAGCAGAGCTGCTGACCCGATGTTACCCACTGTGGCTTATCATTGGTAATTGAAGGGCGTTGGTTTCACATTAACATTGGGGAGGACGTGTATACGTGTATACCGGGGTCAGATATGTGACGTCAGGTTTCCATATAGGGCGATTCTGTAGTTGCGCTGCACACAGTTTTTTTTATTCGTTAACGATTGCCTTTACAGTTACAATATATAAAGTGATATTAAGCGTTTTATTTTGACTGATATTCGTCTTAATTAATACGGAAGTTTAAGTCCCATAATGTCCCGCATCATGTACGCTGAATTTGCAGGAATGTGGTAAAATTGCGACTAGATCTTCTCCTAGAAACCTATAGAAGTGAATATACGGATTTGTTGAATCTGTTCGTAGGAAAAGGGATTTTCTGGCAGCACTGTTTATGGACTAAATGATTCTGAGTTTTTGGTAAATGAGTAACTTACTCATTTGACAACAATCACGGTTGATTTTCACTAACACATGATATGACGAATTTAAATAATTTTTTACACACGTACAATTTGACGTCATCCGGTAGAAAAACATATTCGGCAGAATTGGGGCGTAGCCAAGCACAACAGACGCATGCGCGACGTCGTGCGTGACGCGTCGTTGTGGTCGATACGTCTTAGCGCCGGCAGCAGAGGAAAACAAAGGATTATAAGGAATGTAGGGTGAGTATTATGGACGGGCGATCCCAATAATATCAAGATTGGTATCCCAGTGCAGATATTCGGTGCTGATCCAAGACTTTTCAGGGCCCTAAGCAAAACTTGGATAGCGGGCGGATTAAATTTGCGGTTGAGAATAAAAGCTGGATCATGCACTAATGGACTCTCACACATATACCCGACGCGCCACACCGCTACATGTTATTTGTCACATTTGTACTTTTGCACAAATTTATTGGCTATTTTTATTCATATTATTTACATATTACGTTTTGTCTTTGAACTGTTCAGGGACTTGTTGACTCGTCCCTTATACCGTATAACGAGACTATTAGAATCGATTATCAAAAGTAAACATTCAATCAAATGAATCAATGGGCCTCGTGCAAGAACATTTTAGCATTCTGGTCTTATGTCTGTCTTAATACGAGTGTGTCACATCAGATTCAGCAGACGCTCCTAACGTAAAACCGTGTAAATTACTCATGACGTTTACGATGAATGTCACCAATGTGTGAAACAATATTGATAAAGCGAGTGTACGAGAATGACAAAATAGGATTATTAAAACCCCAGCAGTACCATGTAAAGCTACGCGTTCTGTTGCATATGACAAAATGTGCTCAAGTTGAAAAGAACTTTCCGAGTTTGGATATTGTATAAGTATTGCTTTGAGACAAGTAAAAGTATAGTTTTTAACAGTGTCTAAAGTGGAATCCTATAATTAGTGCATGATTTAAGTCGTTTTGCGGTTTGGGATGTTTATATTGATATTGTACTGTTATACAGTACCATCGATAGCCAATTTATATTAACGATGATATAGTTAGGCTCTATGTAAACATTTGAAATATTATGATTTTAATTCTAGAGTCAAACAGGATACTGGTAACATAATTATGACGTATGTATATAAGAATGTCTAAGGTCAGAGTGACTTCATAGTAATGAAATATACAATCCCTTCGTGAGAAACTTAGGTTTGGATAACAGACTAATTGCAAATGATTCGTACAATAGGTCTGGACCACTCATAAATTTTGTTTGTATCTAAGAGAACATTTAAAATACGAGTATTTTAATATAGGAGAATGTTGGTGAATGCAGCAGGTTATCCTGTATCACTCATACGAGCAACATGAACAAATCTGTTCATACGAGTGGTTCTTGCATGAGGCCCAATATTTCAGTATCGATCCACACATCCTTGTTGATTATAGTGCAGCAGTGGCAACTATAGAACATTTTGTATAGGGTGGACATCAGGGGCAGTTATATTTGTGGGGATGTCCAGGGGCAGGTCTGTTGTTTGTTGTTAACTGAAACAGAAAGTAGGGAGTAGAGTTCAACCAATACAGGATTTTCTGTTACTGATTTCAATACTTGAAGATTTAAAAATCTGATATCGGCCAATACATAAACATGACAAGTAAGAAGTGTCAGAAAAGTTACTACAGGTATAACTGGCTTGTGGCAGCCAAGTGACATTGCTTTTTGATCGTGTGATGTTGGCTCTTCCTATCATTGTGAAACAAATTCACCAAGTGTTGGATTGTTCACTCATTAATAGGGAACGTGAGCTGGGTTTTGACTGACATCAGACAGGTTAGTTTTACCCTCCTGATGTTGTTGCAATAGTAATCCTGTTCATTATGAGAGGAACCGCAGGTTCAGATATTTGGTGCATGTGCTTGGCTTATGACTAAACGCATCTAAGCTACCATATTAGCACTGGCTGCTGTGGGGCAATAGTCAGCGGGGAGTGGGCCACAATGGGGTGGGGGTTTAAGTTTTGGCTCCCCGGGCCCCCATGGTGTGCAGGGTCCCCCTGACCTCCAGGCCTGAGGGAGCAGAGTCTGTGGACGTGAGGAGGGCCTGTTGCTGGAGGGAAGGAGCAGGCCGTCGCCCCAAAGGCCCTCTCTTCGGCCACAAGAATGACAGGTAAGAGGGAGTGTGCGCACAAGTCCTCACAGCATGGCTGAGGCGTCTAACCCATAACAGCAGGGCACTGCTACGGGATAGGTGAGGCAGAGACCCCAATCTTACGTGTCCTGTGCCTGCCCAAGATGCTTTTCTCTGGTTTCCAAAGTGAGAGACAGAGATGGAGGTGCAAGCCTTTCATGAAAAAAAGAAACTGCCTGCCCCATCACCCACCAACCAGTTTGGGGGGCAGAGGCTCTCTGCAGTGAGTCACAGTGACTCTTCGTGGGCAGGTTGATCCTGCCACTGGGATGTGCTTGTCTTAAACATTAACCCATGCATGTCTGAGTACACACAGTCGTTACAGTGACCCAGCGAATGGCTCATTAAATCAGTTTTGGTTCCTTTGCTCCAACCGTTACTTGGATAACTCTACCAATTCTAGAGCTTATACTTTGAAACAAGCACTGACCCTCTGGGGATGCGTGCATTTATCAAACCGAAACCCATCCGGTGGCGCCAGCACCCCAGCCATTTTGGTGACTCTAGATAACCTTGGGAGGATCGCGTGCCTCGGCGGTGGCGTATCTCATTCGAATGCCTGCCCTATCAACTTTCGGTGGTACTATAACTGCTTGTCATGGTGACCACAGGTAACGGGGAATCAGCATTCCATTCCAGAGAGGGATCGGGCTGGTGGTCCGCCGTGAGGCGAGCTACCGCCTTTCCTGGCCCCTGCCGGTCAGTGTCCCATGGGGTCCGAAGCATTTACTTTGAGAAAATCAGTGTGTTCAAAGCAGGCCCGGTCACCTGAATGCTGCAGCTAGGAATAATGGAATGGGACTCCGGGTTCTATTTTGTGTGTGTCCTGATCCAGGGCTGTAATTAAGAGGTACGGCCGGGGGCATTCGTATTGTGCCGCTAGAGCTGAAATTCTTGCACCGGCATAAGACGGATGAAAGCATTTGCCAAGAATGTTTTCATTAATGAAGAACGAAAGTTGGAGGTTCGAAGACGATCAGATATCGTCATAGTTCTGACCTTAAACAATGCCAACAGGCGATTGGGCGGCATTATTCCAATGACCCACCCAGCAGTGACAGGGAAACCAAAGTCTTTGGGTTTCAGGGGGAGTATGGTTGCAAAGCTGAAAACATAATGGTCATATACAGTTTTGCAGAGGCTCCAATAAGTGAAGCAAACAAACCTCGATCATTCATTGGCCTGGGGGAAAGTAGCAGAAAATCGGAAAGGAGTCGAACCAAAGATTCATTCTGTGATCAGAATGATAATGGCTAGAAAATTTGAAGAATGGTTGACTGAGAAAGTCTGGAAATACTGACAATTTATATAATTCCTTGTTATAGCCTAATAGACTCCGGATGACTGCAAACTAAAATAAAATATGTTTATACTGCAGCACCATAAACCCATGTATGTTTTTGTATCAGTGTTATTGTTTATATAAAATTTTATTAAAATTATTACATTTTATAGTTATCATTTTAAATCTATTTTAGTTTTAAGTGTGGTTTCATTAGTTTCATTTTAAAGATTTTATATATATAAAAATAATAGTTTTATATTTTACTTTAGATTTAAGGAATTTTATTTCTAGTGATGGATGGAAAGTTATTGGTAATCAAATCAGTACTTTACCTAAATACTATTTAAAAATGGTTATGGTAAGGGGGCGGCACATTGGTGCAGTGGTTAGCACTGTTGCCTCACACCTCTGGGACCAACATTCGAGTCTCCGCCCAGGTTCCATGTCTGTGAGGTTTGCATGTTCTCTGTGTCATCGTGGGGTTTCCTCCAGGTACTCCAATTTCCCCTCCCCCAGTCCGAAAACATGTTGAGGCGGTTTTTGAGTTACCAAATGATCCGTAGGTGTGCATGTATGAGTGAACAGTGTATGTGTGCGCCCTGCAGTAGGTTAGCGCCCCACCCTGGGTTGTTTCCTGCTTCCAACATAGGCTCAGACCCCCTGCAACCCTGAATAGGACAAGCAGTTACAGAAAATGGATGGATGGATGGATGGATGGGAAGTATCTGAGGTTTGTTTTTATTTAATTTCAGTTGGTTGCAGAAGCAATATTTATATTTGTCATTTAGTTGTAGTTTTTATTTTATTTTCATTTTATTTCAGTTCATGGAAATGTTTTCATTAATGATTATAACTCTGTTTTGTATACTGTAAGTATATAGAACATGGTTATTTTAAGTAAAATTCAGATAAATTCTTATAACATCCATACCCTACTTCTTAAACATGACTTTTAAGAGCAGCTTTGCCTTACAGTGCTACCCCAGGCCTGACATCAGAGTTCATGATTGCCTAGTGTGTTGGCCCTATATGTAAGAACATTCAGGATTGAGGACAGTCCTCAATCCGATGTATTCTTATGTAAACACAGTTTCAGCCAATATCAGAATTTATCTTGATAAGTCAAAAACATAATTATCGGGACAGGCGTAACTATGCCTTGATTGCTTCTAGTATGATGCGTATGTCACACCGCATTCACTTTTTTTGTTTCATCCAGGACCACAGACTGAGGAGATGAAAAGCATTTATTAACAAAGCAGCTTGAACCCCAGTCAGGTAAGTTGAGTTTGTTTCGTTATTTCAGGTCAGGGCATGGACATATTGAATAGAGGCAGCTCCAGCCTCCAAGACTGCATCCTCTTCAGAAGTCCATCCAGCCACGAGTATAAACTGCTGTTTTCATACATTCTGTCTTTCTGCTGTCCTTTTGATAGCCATTAATTGAGCGCCCCTGGAGCTGTTTTTGGCATTATGGGCCTTGCTGAAGGACACAACAGTGATATGCCACTCTGCCAGCTGCAGGATTTGAACTGGCAACCTTCTGATCACAGGCAGAGAGTCCAAACCTGTAGAGCCACACACCGCCTTGTTAGGCAGAACAAGTTTACAGGGGCTTCGGATCTTCTGTTAGTCTGTTTCATGATTCTGATAAATGAATAGGTTCAAAGCATGTTCATCGTTCCCTTTCTGCTCACAGACGTCCCCCTGCGACGCTGTGGCCAGCTGCAGCATGGACCAGAAACCTCCCCAGCTAAGTGTGGCAGATGTGAAGGAGGAAGCGCAGGATGCCCTCATATCGGATGTGAAGGGGGGCGGGCATAGCAGCCCTGACAAGGTGAAATGCAGCTCTGCTGGAGTGGGGCCCAGCTGCCTTCTGCACTCACATGTTGCTTGCCTTACTTGGTAGTATCCAGGCAACCGCATGAACCTTGACCTTTCTGGGATTTTACACAGTCTGTATGTGTCCTGCCTCCAGCAATGTAACAATAACAGTGACTCTGCATCTGAACACCTTCACAAGCATGCTGTCACCTGTGCTTTTAACCATAGTACCTTCAGCAGTGAGCTGCGTAGATGGATTAGGAGTGGAGAGAGAGCAGCAGCCTGAGGGCAGTTTGTGTTCAGTATCAGTCAGGAAAAAATCTCCTGTATGATGCCTGGTAAAATCATTGGTAGACCTGGCCCTGTCTCTCTGTGTGATGCTGAAACATGTCACTTTCAGTCCCATAGACCAGATGAACACTGTACAGAAGAATTTTATTGACTCTGTTGTCTTTTCCTCAGAAAGCAGAGAGTACAGTGTGTCCCGTCTTTAAATGGAAGGTGAAAGAAAAAACAGTGTTTCAGGACGTGAATGAGGAGAAGCTGGCTGGGAGTGTCAGACCTCCAAACCCAGGTGACTATAAAAAAGCTTCCAGCTTCCAGAAAATTCCACATGCTGCATCAGACAGATATCTAGTGCTGTCTGCAATTCATGTTACTGATTTAGGCAAGATCACCTAAACGGAGACCAAGTCATTACCAAGACCGAGACAAGACCAAGGCAGAGCTAGACCAAGTCGAGATCAGAAACATTAATGTTTGAGCCTACATAACACAACACAGCATAAAATGTGGAGCATAGGCACCATCTTGCGGCAAGTCAGTACGGCCTAAACTTAGTGTCAGAGTATAATTTATACCATAAATTATTAAAATTTTAATACAAATGCCTCTGTAGAAATGTAATATTTTTTCAAATTAGATGTACCATATTGGTTACATTTGAACTTTGAAGCAGAATGTTTTACACTGTATTAACCCTTTGAACCGTATCCATCTTTGAATCTAGTTTTTCTATCCCTATGATTTTAGGCTTATTACACTGTATGTACATGAGTCAGCCACATGTGCTTCATAGTTTTACTTTCCGGACATTCTGAGCTACTCAGATATGTCATAATTTGATGTGTAAATGCTGACAGTCTTGATATCATCCTTCTTATAAGGACAAAACTACTTGCGCCTATTGGAATTTCTCAATTTTTAGTCTCATCTATCAGAAAAATTTGCAGATACTGCAAATATAATCTTTTATATGTTGAGATTAGAGTCTGTGATATGGGAATGTAGGTGTTCCATTGGGGACCTTTCTTTGGCTTAGTATTGTGAAGGAATACATGGTTAGTGCCAGGCAGAAATGAATATGTTTGATTTTTGCATCCATTTCATAACTTGTTGAAGTTATCTAATAGACAGCAATGCATGGTTTTATATATTTTTATTTATTACTTACAACATCTGAAAGAAATTGAAATAAAAAAGCAATGATTAGTTTATGATCCGCTGGATAAACAGACCTAACAGACAGTTTTAGAGTCCAATGCTGAATGTTTTTCACCATCATTTTTCCGCCTATATACGCTATAATTGGTAAAGTGACATTTGAAAAGTAAACAATTTTGGTTGGAAAATTTAAACTTGGTTGGAATTTTAGCCTCAAACAACAAACCAACACTGTAACACGTAATTGTGTTTACATGTGGGAGGTGTTCCAATTACACCATGGGCACGTTCTATTTCAACTGTTTTGACGGAGCTCGACATCAAACATACACTATATTGCCAAAAGTATTGGGACTCACCTCCAAATCACTGAATTCAAGTTTTTCAATCACTTCCATGGCCACAGGTATATAAAATCAAGCACCTAGGCATGCAGACTGCATCTACAAACATTTGTGAAAGAATGGGTCACTCTCAGGAGCTCAATGAATTCAAGCGTGATAGGATGCCGCCTGTGCAATAAGTCCGTTCGTGAAATTCCCTCGCTACTAAATTCCACGGTTAGTCAACTGTCAGTGGTATTATAACAGAGTGGAAGCAACTGGGAACAACAGCAACTCAGCCACAAAGGCCACATAAAATCACAGAGCAGGGACAGCGCATGCTGAGGTGCACAGTGTGCAGAAGTCGCCAACTTTCTGCACAGTCAATAGCTACAGACCTCCAAACTTCTTGTGGTCTTCAGGTTAGCTCAAAAACAGTGCATAGAGAGCTTCATGGAATGGGTTTCCATTTAATCCAAGCCTTACATAACCAAGTGCAATGCAAAGCGTCTGATGCAGTGGTGTAAAGCACACTGCCACTGGACTCTAGAGCAGTGGAGATGTGTTCTCTGGAGTGACAAATCATGCTTCTCTGTCTGGCAATCTGATGGATGAGTCTGGGTTTGGCGGTTGCCAGGAGAACGGCACTTGCATTGTGCCAAGTGTACACCGCCAAGTTTGGTGCAGGGGGGGATTATGGATTATGGTGTGGGTTCATTTTTCAGAGGTTGGGCTTGGCTCCTTAGTTCCAGTGAAAGGAACTCTTAATGCCTCAGCATACGAAACCATTTTGGACAATTTCATGCTTCCAACTTTGTGGGAACAGTTTCGGGATAGCCCCATTCTGTTTCATCATGACTGCACACCCCTGCACAAAGCAAGGTCTATAAAGATATGGATGAGCGAGTTTGGTGTGGAGGAACTTGACTGGCCTGCACAGAGCCCTGACCTCAACCTGATTAGAACACCTTTTGGATGAATTAGAGTGGAGACTGTGAACCAGGCCTTCTCATCCAACATCAGTGCCTGACCTCACAAATGCTCTCCTGGAAGAATGGTCAAAGATTCCCATAAACACTCCTAAACCTTGCGGAAAGCTGAAGCTGTTATAGCTGCAAAGGGTGGGCCAACTCCATATTAACGCCTATGTATTAAGAATGGGATGTCATTAAAGTTCATGTGTGTGTAAAGGTAGGTGTCCCAATACTTTTGGCAATATAGTGTACATGTACAAACTTGGGAGTAAATATTGCAAAAATATCAAATAATTGTCTTCCTAATATATAGAATGCTTCGTTGTTATTTCTAGAAGAACTCCAGCCAATTTTCTTCTTCAAATGTTTTTCTACCCATTTATTTATAGGCTTATAATAAAGAAATTATAAAATAGTTCTCCCAGAAGGTTAGTGCATGGATCATTGCGGAAGCGAATATGCACTTTGTTTTCCTTCTAATATGAATAGTATCGGTGTTTTATGGATTATTAGGGGTCCTTTTTGTGGAAAATGTGTAAAATATATGCCTCATTGCACAGCAGTACTCTGGATTATTTTAGTGCACAACCTTGCAACTTCGAGTAAGTTTTCTCAATTGCAAAGATGTGCGATTAATGACGTTATACCTGAGCTTGAGATTAATAGGTGCAAAAATCAACGCATTATGTGTTTGTCGGGTTCTATGGACTAACAAACAGGAGAATATTAAACTGTTGTGATAAATATTGAGGCTTTTTGCTGAGTGGTCTTGACTGGTCTTGAAATAAAACCTCGAGTCCTCCATGTCTAAGATCTAAACAAGACCAAGTCAAAAAGTCAATGCGAAGACGAGACCATGACCGCAAAAAAGTGGCCTGGAGACTGTTCTTGAGACCAAGACCAGTCGCGAGTACTGCAACACCAATTAATGTTACTGAATTCTTGTTTTATTAGACTCCACTGCAGTGGACCTAAAGGAGCACCAGCGGATTCACATAGGAGAGAGACCCCACCAGTGCTCAGAGTGTGCAGAGAGTTTTAGTCAATTAAATGACTTGAAGACGCATCAACAAACTCACACAGAAGAAAAGCCTTATCACTGCTGCACCCATTGTGGGAAGAGCTTCAGCAATGTAAGAGTGCAAAAGGAGCACGAACTGATTCACACAAAGCCCTACCAGTGCCACCGGTGTGGAAATAGGTTCAGTGAAATAAGTGGCCTAAATATCCACCAGCGGGTTCACACAGGGAAGAGGCCTTACCAGTGCTCCCAATGTAGAAGATGTTTTAGCTACATGGTTAGCTTAAAGACACATCAACGAATTCACACTGAAGAAAAGCCTTATGACTGCTCAGAATGTGGTAAGACTTTCAATTATCTAAGCAACCTAAAGAAACACCTGCGAACTCACACAGGGGAGAGGCCCTACGAGTGCTCTCAGTGTGGGAAGAGCTTCACTGATGTAGGAAACCTAAAGGCACACCAGCGAAGTCACACAGGGCAGAAGCCCCACCAGTGCTCCGAGTGTGGGAAGAGCTATACTCATGTTGCAAACCTAAAGATCCACAAGCGGACTCACACAGGGGAGAGGCCCTACCACTGTTCCCACTGTGGGAAGCGTTTTATTGACATAGCACTCTTACACCTCCATCAGCGAATTCACACTGGGGAGAAGCCCTACCACTGTTCAGAATGTCCAAGTAGTTTTCGCCTATTACGGGGCTTAAAGATACATCAACGAACTCACACAGGAGAAAAGCCTTATCACTGTTCAGAATGTGGTAAGAATTTCACTCGGTTAAGCACCCTAAAGGCGCACCAGCGGATTCACACAGGAGAGAGACCCTACCAGTGTTCAGAGTGTGGGAAGAGCTTCATGGAATCAGGACAACTAAGGAAGCACAAATGGATTCACACAGGGCACAGGCCCTACAAGTGTTCTCAGTGTGGGAAGAGCTTTTTGCAAGCAATAAGCCTAAAGAGACACCAGAAAAATCACCTAAGCGAGAAGCCCTAGCAGTGTTCCCATTGTGTGAAGAGCCTTATCCAGGGGTCTCATACTCAAATTACCTGGAGGCCACTGTTCAAGTCGGCTTCTTCTTCAGGGGTCACTAGAGCAACTGTAGAACAAACAACTGTTTAGTTTTCTCTGGAAATTTTTTTAACTATATTTCGTCAATTATGCATATATTGGTCAGTCCATGCTTAATGTTTGCTGCCAGAAACGTGGCAGTGCTTCTGCTGAGAGGTGAGAAATATTTGATTTGAGGGAGTTGGTAGTGGACACCCTGAGAACGACCTGGAGATGCCTATCAGTAAGACTGGATCTGTGTTTCGATTTTTTGAAACTCATAGCTGAGAATAGATTTTCACAAAACGGGGAGGCATCTCATGCAGAAACTGGCTAATCATCTCTGGTTTTCCTTGTGCATCTCGAAACTTTCCATTTAGTTCACTGCTGCACTACAGATCCTTTAACCCCATCTGAAGTCCACTTGGACAGTGCCACATCAAAAGAGATGGGGTCTGTGAATATCTGGAAAGTGGCACTGTGAGTCTTGAAATCCGCAAAGCACTGGTCAAATTCCTGTAGTAGGTTCTCAATAGCAGCAATGTACTCCTTTCCACTGAATACAGTACCTTTTTTCATAAAACATACATGGGAAGTGGGTAAAGTTTTTCTTAGTGGGTTGGGCTTTCCATAATCTCAGTTTGATGGATAATGCTTTCACACTGTCAAAAGCTACAGTGACAAGTTGGCTTGGGCCCTGCGGCTTTAGATTGAGTGTGTTTAGCTGTTGTGTGATGTCAACCAAAAATGCTAGGTCCATGACCCTCTTTTGAATCATCAAGTTCAGTAACAAACAATCCGTTCTCCATGAATTGCCACACTCTTTCAAGTGCCACACTCTTTTTGCTCGCTGGAAAAGATTTTGCTGCATGGAAAATTCTTTCCTAAATTGAGCCACTCGCCTCTCCCTCTCTTCTCCCTCATACTTCACATGTTGCTCTGCGCGTTAATTGTATATACTTTAGTGTACAATCAGTCCTTGGCAGTTATGAATGGAGAAACTGCTATGGCTGTCTGATATTTTATGTCTCGATATAACTGCTTTTTAAAATAACCAGTGTGTTCGGTGTACCATTATTTAGTATTTTAATCACCGTTATTGATTGATAGTAATTATATAATTGATAGTAATTGAATGACATCCTTTATTCTAAAATGTTTTCTGCTTATATGTAATCTTGCTCTTGCTTAATAAAATGCCCTGCTTGAAAACCTTATGTCATTTTTGCTAGAGGTTCACGATAGACTATACAGGTCTCTGATAGAAGAAGAAAGGGGATATAAGGTAAATAAAAAGCAAATGGTGACAGCTAGCTGGAGAAGATGCATATACTTTACACAAACCAGCAAGACTTTTCTTTAAAAGAAACGGTCTTTGTGACAAATATCGATTCTCAGTGGCAGGTTGACTTAGTAGACATGGCTGCTTCTGTTGAGCAGAGCGACAGTTAAATACATGCTAACATGTATAGACAGTCAAATTATGTATGGGTACAATTTCTTAAAAACAAGACTGGTGCAGGGGTAAACAAAATGTTTTAAAACGCTCTCTCTGAAGGCAGGGTTCCCAAAAACCATGAAAAAGATCACAGGAAGGAGTTTTTCAACACACCGTTTCATAATCTTATCGTGAAACATGGGATAATTCACTTTGCTACTGGTAATGATGTCAAGGCATCTCTGGTGGAAAGGTTTAACTGCATACAGAAGACACAAAAATAGCGTAGATATTTGGACAGCGTACAAGATCTAGTGTATGCTTACAATAACACCACAGTACTATTAGAATGGAGCCAGTTGAGGTACATACACAGAACACTTTCCAAGTCTTCAACAATGTATATGGTCTGATACTGGTATAAGTTTAATGTTTAGGATATAGTCAGCGTGTCACTAGCTCGCGGAAAGATTACCAAAGGTTATGGGCAAACTTTTACGGATGAGTATTTTACTGTTGCTGAACAGTTGCCTAGAGCATCTCCAGTGTACCTTATTTTATATAAAAGATTATGACGGTGATATCACAGAAGAGCTATCTTACGCTGAAAAGTTACAAAAGATCAGACTAGGGAAAGATAAAAGCTTCAAGGTTGAGAAAATTGTGGCAGATAAAATGCAGCATGGCAAAAAAATGTTTTTAGTGAAGTGGCATGGATGGCCTGACAAATTCAACAACCAGACTCCAGCTAATCATGTAATAGATGTAAAGTGCAGTGGCGAGTGTTTGTAAGAACAGATACGTCAGATACCACCATAGAGGAAAGCCGTTTTTATGTCACTCTCCTAAGCAATGCTTCTCTGGGTTTTTATCCACACAATGCCAAATTTTGGTACAAGACAAAATTAGCGAAGCCATATTAGACGGCCAGCTCTCTCATCAGTTCTTTCATGTTCCATTCCTCTGTCCCCTACAGTCCTTCTTTAGGACTTCTCTTTCAGCAGAGGCTCCTGACGTCCGCCTTCTTGGCAGCTAAGTTATCAGCTTCTTGCTGGAAAGTCTACCTTCTTTAATTTGGTACTGCTTGAACTGTCCGCAGACCAGATTGACATTTCTAGTTCTACCTTTTAGAGTGCAGCTAGTCACGGGTTGGCTGGGGGTCATTTCTATCCATCTATCCATCCATCCATCCATTTTCTGTAACTGCTCATCCTATTGAGGGTCACAGGGGGTCTGACACCTATCCTGGAGGCTACAGGCACAAGGCAGGGAACAAGCCAGGATGGGGCACCAGCCCGGGTCGTTTCATAAGTCTATATTTCTTAAATTAAATGATTCAATTGTATTTTTATTTGTTTTCACAATTTCTACTTTTATTATTAATTTTTCCTCAGCTTTCAGCTGCTGGTGACTACTTCTGTTGACGGAGTTTTGCTCTAGCCTTTTCTTGTAGGGTGTTGTCTCAGGGTAGAGTGTGGGGGGGCGCCGGGAGGCTGTTTGTTGTGTTTTGTTCTATGTTAATACTTGTTCAATAAAAATTTGATCACAAAAATAAAGTTTGACCAGAACATGGCAATACCCTTTCGGTATTGAAATACAATTGTGAAAGGTGCATTTCAGGCCTACTAAGCAGTGCTGCTCGCAATAATGCAGAATGTCAACAATTTTTCAGATCCACATAGATATGTGAAATACTACAGAGCCCAAGCAGGTAATGGCATCTCTGGATACAACAGGGCACCTGTTATGTAAGGTGTGGGTCTAGGAGAACTATTTTGAGGGCTCCTCAGAATGGCTGTACCGTTTCTGAAAAATAGTTTCAGTATGGCAAAACTGCATTTAAAAGCTGTCGCAAAAAATATAGCCAACGACATGGTACATACCATAATGAGGCAATTAACAGCCCAACCACAGAAGGGCACCGGTCTCATTGTGCTCTCTTGTGGTAGACGTCAAAGGCCCCCTGGTGTATGAATGAAACAGACCCAAACGGAGACAACTGTCATGACGGTGCGGCATGGCGCGGGCAGAAAGGAGACGGTCCAGAATGCGAGAGCTTTTGCCAGAGACAACCCCGCCAGGGGACTTTATCATCATGGGCCACAGTACAGAAGCAGACAAGCAACAATGACCAGACAAGGCAATACAGGACTAGGGAACTCTTATACACGGGAGTAACAAGGAAGAAATACAAGACAGCCGTGGCTGGTTAACATGGGGGCAGGAACAAGGGGTAACACCAAGGAGCTACAGGCGCGGCTGATTAGCAGCCCCGCCTGTGGGAAACACTGGGAGCAGACATGCAGGGCGGGTCCTGAGAAAAGAGCAATATTTTCAGCAAGAAGTAGGGTTTTTGATTTGCTGGGGCATATACACTCTGATATATTTTTTTCAAGAGAAATTAATACTAAATGGTGTTGATGTTAAAATTAAAATGGTTCGACACAAAGATGAGTTTTGCCTCATGAGCGAAGATGCTGAACTATACATTCTCAAAATAACATCAGCCTCTCTCTTTGTTAAAAAAAAAGTAGCAGTGACAACAGCAGTCAAATTGCGTCACGCAAACGCTCTGCTGGCTGCAAACGCAGAATACCTAATCGAGAAAGTGTTCATGACAACATTTAGCCTGCTAGCCGTGAGCCGTGTGTGCATCCAAGAAAATATATTTCTTGCACAGCTGCCAAAAACCATTGTCATAGAATTTGTAGATAACATAAGCTTTATGTGAGCCTACGACAGAAACCCGTTCAATTTTGGACATTACGACGCGGAACTGCAGTTTTTTGCCGAGCCCTTTCAGCCCAATTTTATCCTAGGCAACGCCACCCACGAGTGTTGCAGTCTGGTTCTGACCACGGGGAAACACTTGAAAAACGAGCTTATTGTTATTGGCAGAATCAAGTATGCAAACGGATACACTTTGTACACTTTTAACTTATCTCCAGATGAGGGTTGCAGCCAGTATCCCCCACTGGTTAAGAATGGAAAGATGCGGTTAGAGATACGATTCCGCCAGGAACTAACCAGGACTGTGAACCTGACAGTTTACGCCTGCTTTGACAAAATAATCCAGATATTCTCAGTTCAAATTTGTGTACAACGAGATGCTTTTTATGGTGTGGTGAAGATCTGCCCAAAGAAAAACTTGATAAATTACCCGCAATCAGGGCTTCTGGTTTGGAGTGAGGCGTGTGAAAGATGGGCTCGCAACCAACTTTTCAAACATTGCACTTTATCTGAATAAACAAAAAACTACCACGGTAGCAGTAATCTTGGCTTATTGGCAGTTGAACTCATCAAGCCTGATTCCCCTGACTGCCAATGATATAGTTCCTCTATTCCTCCCACACAGTAGAACAAAAATCGCTAATTACACACATTAACTTCTAGCAGCGACATGGGATATTGCTTAAGTTACACAGCTTAATACAAGTTAATTTAAAACATACCTCACAATACCCCAAATACCTTTGTACCTTTGTTTGTCACTGGGGCTGTACCCTCAAGGTTCTACCAATTGTACCCTTAGCTATAGGTACTTGTATGTTTTTAGATACAGAAATGGACTATGAGCAATATTTTTGTACCATTGGGGGTACATTAATGTTGTTTGTACCTTGGGGATGTTCCTCAGAGTCCATTTAACGCAACAGGTGATTTCACAGATAAGACATGAACTGACTGATTCGATGCAGTCAAATAATAATTGATACTTTATTGATCCCCATGGAGAAATTCTCTTTTAGCCTCCCCATTTATATTACAGTTATATTTTCGGCATTTGGCAGACGCCCTTAGCCAGAACGACTTACATAAGTGCTTAGAAGTCTCAGTGAATACATTCTGATACTGGTTCGATGAAACTCGGACTAAGAATACTATCACTCTAAAAACTCTGTTGGAAAGTAATACTTTTCTATATATAAGAGCCTAATCCTGCTCCGTTAACTTGCCCTAACTCCCCTAAGCTGGCCGCGAAGTGCCCGCAAATGCAGCGCTCTCCAAGTCAATAGCTGCTCCCCTTTGACCACCAGGTGCCGCTACTGTGCACCGTGCTGTGAAGCTTCGAATATGATACAACCCCTTCCGACACATTTGGAAAGGAAGTGTCATTGCTTCAGAAAGCTTTGTTTCCATCGTTTCGATCAGTAGTTCCCCGTGTCTCTGATTCACATCTGTTACTCGTTTTACCCTCGTTATTAGTGTGTGAACTGCTTGCCCTGGCCCCTGTGCTTTTGTCGGTCATTGCGTTTGTTTCTCGCGTCTTAATTAGTCGAATATGTAGATTTTTTATGTGTTCCATCTGCATTCCCCTGTGTTTAGTGTTAGCCCTTGTCAGTTATTGTGTTACCTACCTGCCTTTGTTTTGACCCCTCGTGATCCCTTTTGTTTCCTGTAGTGATGGGCCGATGAGGCGTCATGAAGCTTTCGGGCATTCCCCATGAAGTGCCGCTGTTCTAACAGTCTGGCACACTTTGTCAGAATAGCATACCGGTAGTGCAAATTGATAGCTGTATCTATCGGTTTAGGCTACTTTATCAAAATAGCATATGTTTCATATTTTTGGTACGTATGGTATGATGTTCTGATAGGTTAATTTACGCTGACAGAATAGCATACCTATAGTTTAATGCAGTGGTATGACGTTCTTAAAGGTACATTTACTCTGACAGAATAACATAGCTATAGTTTAATACAGTGGTATGACGTTCTGAATGGGAAATATAATTTCTCTAAACATCCTAATCATACATTATGTATAAAACATGTATTATATAGAAAATATGCTTTTTGTAGGAATATACTCGAAATAAAAGTATGCTTAATTTGAAACAGTTTATATATTATAGTAAGTTTTAAAAGTGTGAAAAGTCTTCAATAGATATAAGTTGACTAACTCTAAAAAATGCCAACAGTGTTTTATATTGTTAATCAATACTTATACATAAAATAAGAAATGCGAAAAAAACATGGTTAAGAAAAAATACAAACTTTAATAAAGCTTCGGTCAGCGGCATGCTAAATTTATGGAATTACTCCAAACACGACCTATTTCTATTGTACGCATGCGCATTAACCCGGGGTATGCCATTCTGATAGGTATGCTGTTATGTCGGAACACCTGTTCGTGTTTCGAGTCTTCGTACTATTTTTCAAATATAAGTAGACCGCTAGTCGGTTTCGGAAACGCTTCGAACAAATCTGAGAATGAATAATGTGGCTGGAATGACAGCAGGGTCTGGCTGTTATACTAAAAACAATCATAAAAGAACACTGTGTTTCTTTCGGTTTACTTATGTATTTTCAGTCAGGTATTTATAATAAAATATTGTGACGGATCTGGGACGAACTCATTAATTGTTGTTAAATTATAGCCAATTAGGTGATGCAATGAGTGCGACCGTTTTCACTTGTTGGGGTTTAAAGGGGAGTTTTTAAACTGGGGAGATGGGGGATTGAAGAGAGAAAGAATGAAGTGTTGATGCCTTGGTGTAGCTTGACAGTCTCACGGGGACAATGAAGATATTTAGCACATCGAGGATGTGTTATTGCCGTATGATATATTATTGGAGCTATGCAAACCTGGCCAGTACAATAATGATATGTAATACGAATATAGTCATTTACATGTATTCCTTTTGGCAGATGCTTTTATTCAAAGCGATTTACACGAATGGTTTCGTGACTGTGCCCTGCAATGGACTGGTTCCCCATCCTGGGTTGTTCCCTTCCTTGTGCCCGTAGCCTCTTGCTCTGGACCCCCCGTGACCCCGTATAACATAATAAGATGGATGGGTTACTAATTTCATATTTCGCCATGTCAATATTCATTCACCTTATTTGGAGACATCAACTCGAACTATTACCAAACATATGAGGAACGTCTCCTGCGATTTTCAGAGCCACTTTCCATAATGAATCAAACGGTGTTGTATGTAATACAAACTGCCCAGCAACAAATCTCTCCAACCGCAAAACAATCCCACTATTCCCAACAGTTTCCTCTCGCTTTTATAAGGGTTTCGAAGCGCCGACTGGATTCGAATACTCTGACACCACAGACGAGTCGGACGTCATCGGTCACGTGATATTGCATAAACGAAACATGCTCCGACACCCAGCTTCGAGTCGTTGGACTTCGCCTTGACGAAATCAGCTCCGAAGGGTCAGTCTTATAAGCCCCATCACTAGTTTCTTCTATGTTTAGTCAATTTACAATAAAATCACCTTGTTGTTATTTATTCAGCACCGAGGATCGTCTCTCTATCTCAATGCCCCGACCTCACGTATTGCTCTCATAGCGCTTACAAATACCAAGAATATGCCAAGAGTTTTGTCACAATGCAGTCCGGTGCTTTCTGTTCTAACTGCATATACTTTCTTTGCACGTGATTGTTACTCTGATCTTTAAATATTTAAAATTAAATTATTTTTAATCACACTTTTTCTGAATTGCATTTATTTGTGTACATTTAAATTTGTGTGTACATTGTTTGTACTCCGTATATTTGTGTACAGTACTTGTGCCTTGTCTGTACTTGTGTCTAGTCTGTTCGTCTGTGCTGTGCTTTGTTGCTGCAGTAGGCACCAGAACTTCTACCTGAGATCAATGAAGGTAATGTTATTCTTAACCAAAATGCAAAAGCGTACAGAGGCCCAGTTAGTAATAGTGAAAATATGGAATTATCCAATTACGGTGGATTTTCACTAATACATAATATGGCAAATTAAAACAATTTTTTACACATATACAATTCGACGTCGTCCAGTAGAAAAAATATATATTTTTTATTTTGGGGCGTGGCCAAGCACAGCAGACGCATGCAAGACGTATGCGTAACGCGTCGCGTGGTCGATACGCCGTGGCGTCGGCAGCAGAGGAACGGGAAAGAATATGAGAAATGCAGGGTGAGTTTTATGGACGGACGATAGCAAACAATACGAAATAATACCAAAAATACTGGTATCAAGATGCCGATCCAAGCGTTTTTGGGGCCCGGAACAAAATTTAGATAGCGGGCGGATTAAATTTGCGGTTGGGAATAAAAGCTGAACCACTCACTAATGGACTCTCACACGTACTTTCCACGCGCCGCACCACTACATACTATTTGTCACATTTGTACTTTTGCACATATTTATTGGCTATTTCATACACATAATTTACAAATTATGTTTTGTCTTGTGTTTTTTTGTTTGCACCGTTCAGGGACTTGCTGACTCAGTCTCGTTATGCTTACGTGTAGAATGACGACAGTAAAGAATTGACCTGAACTGAAATTTGTCCAACGGTAGAAGGTATGTTAGAATCGATTCCCAAAATGAACCATTCAACCGAAAGAGTCAATGGACCTCAGGCAAGAATTTCCAAAGATCGCTTCAAAGTAATGAAATACACAATCCATTAGTGAGAAAGTTAGGTTTGGATAACTTACTCATTTCACGTGAGTCCTACGACAGGTCTGAACAGCTCGTAAATTTTGTTTGTACCTAAGAGAACATTTAAAATACGAGTATTTTAATATAGGAGAATGTTGGTGAATGCAGCAGGTTATCCTATATCACTCATACGAGCAACATGAACAAATCTGTTCGTACGAGTGGTTCTTGCATGAGGCCCAATATTTCAGTATCAATCCACACATCCTTGTTGATTATAGTGCAGCAGTGGCAACTATAGAACATTTTGTATAGGGTGGACATCAGGGGCAGTTATATTTGTGGGGATGTCCAGGGGCAGGTCTGTTGTTTATTGTTAACTGAAACAGATACTAATAAGTAGAACCTGACCGATGCAGAATTTTCCGATACCGATTTTTCTTTGAAGATTTAAAAATCAGATAATTTCCGCCAATACATAAACATAACATACGGACTTTTCCAAACATTTATGTGTAGAAATCCTCACCAAGAGTTGCCTAATGAAGTTTAAAAATAAACTTGTTTTATTGTCATAAATAGTAACATATTAAAAATATATTAAAGTTGTCGATAAGAGTCAAATGTACAAAAAAAATTAAGTTAAAACATCAGATCCTTTACCGATAGGCGAGTTGCGGTGTGCCCTCTGGTGGACAAACTACACAATGACAATACTCAAAACATGATTGAAGGATCCGTCTTCTCTCTCTTTTTAATTATTTATTGGCTGTTATAAACGCTAATGCAATATTTTTGCAGTTAGCTTATATCGGCCATCTATATAGGCACACTAATTTATGGGTTGGGCTCTACTGGGGACGATGTAACAAATAATCCGCTAAACGGGGTTCAATAGGGGGTTGGGGGGGGGGATTGGTGCTAGAATATCAGTCGTCCAGATTTATTGATGTGGGGTGGCATCAAGGGTGACCCCTTAGATCTGCCCCTGTAGAGCAACTTCATTGACAGCCAGTTTTAACAGGTTAAAGTTTCTCATGTAGTGCTGCCACTAACTTTTTTCCTATGGATTAATCTATTGACTATTGGTTGATTAATCTAAATGGTTAATTTTCCTTCAGAAAATCAACTTGATCGCTTAAGTTAATTTTATTTTGATTAAAATATTAATGAGATGCGTATTGTGATTCCCAAAAGTTAGTAATCAATTTAAATTTGGCATAACCTCATGCTTAATGAATTCAGTTAGCAGTGCACGCAACGTGCCACGCAAGCGATAAGCGATGAAGGAAGGGACAGATCAGCAGCCCCAACATCTTTTAAAGTTAAAATAATATTTTAAAAAACGATACATCGATTTAACATATTGGTTTCGGCGCAATCTCAGCGTTGACGTCGACTAATCGCAGCAGCCCTATTCCCATGTTACTATGGATTTGTTATTGTTCAATTCCTCGGTTAGGAATACATATGGTTTTATGAACGGCCTGCTGCCACAGATTCTTATCCCGTTGCAATTAGGCTTGTCATGATAACTAATTTTGTACTACATATGTACTGCAATGCCATATACCAATAGATGTTTCTGCACCAGTGTTATTGTTCTGATTCTTTGATTTAATTTTTATACTATTTTTTATTTTCATTTGAAATCTTATCCCAGAATAATCTCTGTAAACTATATTATTGTCATTTTAAGACCATTTTTTTGCTTTTGATATAATGATATTATAATGGTGTGTAATGCAAGTACACCCTTTCAAGGAGTGATGAACTTTTAATTCTTTAGACACTGGAATTGGAATGTCAAAAAAAATGTAAATATTCTAAATAGATAAAACATAAATAAAGCCACGCAACCAGAAAAACAGATAATATGGACTCCCAGGCTCTGATAACAAAAATTGAATTAAATATTAAACATGGGTTTACAAGGGTATACAAAGGGTATAGTACAAGGGTATAGAAAGTAATTCATTCTTTAACAGGCATATACAGTTTCGCGGAGGCTTTGCTCAGTGACGCAAACAGACCTTGATCATTCGTTGGCCTGGGGAAAAATATCAGGAAATCAGAAAGGAGTCGAAGCAAAGATTGTATATAAACACCTTTTGTAATCTCTGTGATCAGAATGATAACAAAAATGGGTAGCGGATTTAAAGAATGGTTGACTGAGAAGGGAAACTGAGTCTGGAAATACTGACATTATATGATTCCTTGCTACAGCCTAATGAAGACTCCCGGATGGCTACAAACTAAAATAAAATATGTTTATACTGCAGCACCATATACCTATGTATGTTTTTGCGTCAGTGTTATTATTTTGCTTTTTTAATTTAGTTTTTATATTTTTTATTTTCATTTTATTAATTTTCAGTAGTTTTCTTTCTAGGGCTAGGTGGAAAGCTGTAATACTGCAAAATGTCTCAATGTGCTGCTATTGGCCCAGAGATAAACAAATCATTACTTTAGCTAAATAGTATTTATAAACGATAACGGGAAGTATTTGATGTTTATTTTATTTTATTTCACTTGGTTTCAGAAGCAGTATTTATAATTTTCGTTTAGTTCTATTTTGGTGTCTTTTATTTCAGCTTATGGAAATGTTTTCATTAATGATTATAACCCTGCCTTTCGTAACATAGTGCAGAGTTAAGTAAAATTCCTGTTAATTCTTATAACATCCATACCCTACTTCTTAAACATGACTTTTAAGAGCAGCTTTGCCCTACAGTGCTACCCCAGACCTGACATCAGAGTTCATGATTGCCTACTGTGTTGGCGCTAGATGTACGAATATTCAGAACTGAGGACAGTCCTCAATCCGATGTATTCCTATGTAAACAGTTTCAGCCAATATCAAAATTTATCGAGGTCACATCCATACGTTTTGTGATAAGTCGAAAACTTGATTCTCGTGACAGGCGTAACTATGCCTTGATTGCTTCTAGTTTGATGCGTATGTCACACTGCATTCACTTTTTTTGTTCCATCCAGGACCACAGACTGAGGAGATGAAAAGCATTTATTAACAAAGCAGCTTGAACCCCAGTCAGGTAAGTTGAGTTTGTTTCGTTATTTCAGGTCAGGGCATGGAAATATTGAATAGAGGCAGCTTCAGCCTCTTCAGAAGTCCATCCAGCCATGATGATGGGACTTTCTCTGCCATTTTAGAAGTATAAAGGAATTCTGCTGTTTTCATACATCCTGTCTTTCTGCTGTCCTATTAATAGCCATTAATTGAGCGCCCCTGGAGCTGTTTTTGGCATTATGGGCCTTGCTGAAGGGCACAACAGTGATATGCCACTCTGCCAGCTGCAGGATTTGAACTGGCAACCTTCTGATCACAGGCAGAGAGTCCAAACCTGTAGAGCCACACACCGCCATGTTAAGCAGAACAAGTTTACAGGGGCTTCGGATCTTCTGTTAGTCTGTCTCATGATTCTGGTAAATGAATAGGTTCAAAGCATGTTCATCGTTCCCTTTCTGCTCACAGACGTCCTCCTTCAGGGCTGGGGCCAGCTACAGCATGGACCAGAAACCTCCCCAACTAAGTGTGACAGATGTGAAGGAGGAAGCACAGGACATCGTCATATCGGATGTGGATGGGGCCCGGCACAGCAGCCGTGACACGGTGAAATGGAGCGCTGCTGGTGTGGGCCCCAGCTGCCTTCTGCACTCACAGGTTGGATTAGACTAGATTTGTATATTGTATTTTTTTGTATATTTGCATACATACATTGGTCTTAATTTTGTGTGCTTTTGAGTGTCTTTATTGATTTTTTTTAAATAAGTGTATTAATTCACAATATCGTTATGTTTAATAAACATATCATACATTAAACTGTAATATGTACCGCCGCACCACCAATGTCTTTTTACCTTGTTAATCTAAATTATCTCCTCTTTCAAAAGATGTTGTAACTGTTGAGTTGGCAAACTTAATGATGTGCTTGGAGTTAAGACTGGCAGTGCAGTCATGGGTTAGAAAGTCGAACAACAGTTGAACTGAAATGGGTTTTGATGTGTGGCTGCTAGCGCAACCTGTCTGCTGCCTCAGTGTCAGGAAGTCCAGGATTCAGTTGCAAATGTCAGTGTCCACATCCAGCAGCTGCAACTTCTCCACCAGCTGTTGGGGATCGATGGTATTAAAAGCCCAGCTGATGAAGAGGATTCTAGC
>JAAGVU020000113.1:31081218-31094103 GCA_011763525.2 Mormyrus iriodes
CAGCAGTGAGCTGCTTAGATGGATTAGGAGTGGAGAGAGAGCAGCAGCCTGAGGGCAGCTTGTGTTCAGTATCAGTCGAGTCTTCTGTATGATGCCTGGTAAAATCATTGTTAGACCTGGCCCTGTTTCTCTGTGTGATGCTGAAACATGTCACTTTCAGTCCCATAGACCAGATGAACACTCTACAGAAGAATTTTATTGGCACTGTTCTCTTTTCCTTAGAAAGCAGAGAGTACAGTGTGTCCCGTCTTTAACGGGGAGGTGAAAGAAGAAACAGTGTTTCAGGACGTAACTGAGGAGAAGCTGACTGGGAGTGTCAGACCTCCAAACCCAGGTAACTATTGAAACATCTTCCAGCTTCTAGAAAATTGCACATGCTACATCACACAGATATCTAGCGCTGTATGCAACTTATTTCACTGAATTCTTGTTCTATTCGGCTCCACTGCAGTGGACTTTATTTCTCCTGAAACCATCATTTCTGTTCCCATTACCCAGTTCCAAGCTTATGTTTGCTCTTCTCCATTTCTCTTTATTCAGTCCAAGCTCTCGTACTAGGGAGGAGAGTGCACAAGTTCCCCTGTCCTCACTGTCCTATACTGCCCTATAGGTCAGAGACTTACCTCCAAAGCCATATCAAGAAATGTCACCCTGAGAAGTTTGACCCCAGTGTGATACTGAAAGTTCACTGCTGCTCCCATTGTGAGAAGAGCTTCAGTCATTTAAGTACCCTAAAGAAGCACCAGCGGATTCACACAGGGGAGAAGCCCTACCAGTGCTCAGAATGTGCAAAGAGTTTTAGCCAATTAAATGACTTAAAGACACATCAGCGAACTCACACTGGTGAAAAGCCTTATCAATGCTCAGAATGTGGTAAGAGTTTCAGTCAGTTAGGCAACCTAAAGGCACACCTGCGAACTTACACAGGCAAGAGGCCCTACGAGTGCTCCCAGTGTGGGAAGAGCTTCAGTCAATTAGGAACCCTAAAGACCCACCAGCGGGTTCACACTGGGGAGAAGCCGTACCAGTGCTCCCACTGTGGGAAGAGCTTCAGTCAAATAGGAGCCCTAAAGATTCACCAGTGGATTCACACAGGTGAGAAGCCCCACCAGTGCTCCCAATGTGCAAAGAGTTTTCGCCAATTACGTGACTTAAAGACACATGAACGAACACATACAGGAGAAAAGCCTTATCTCTGCTCAGAATGTGGTAAGAGTTTCCGTCAGCCAAGTAACTTAAAGGCACACCAGCGAACTCACACAGGAGAGAGACCCTACCAGTGCTCCCAGTGTGGGAAGAGCTTTAGTCAAGTAGGAGCCCTAAAGATCCACCAGCAAATTCACAAAGGCGAGAAGCCCTACCAGTGCTCTCAGTGTGGAAACAACTTCAGTCAATTAGGACAACTACAGACACACCAGCGGATTCATACAGGCGAGAGGCCCTACCAATGCTCCCAGTGTGGAAAGAGCTTCAGTCAGTTAGGAACCCTAAAGATCCACCAGTGGATTCATACAGGGGAGAGGCCCTACCAGTGCTCCCAGTGTGGAAAGAGCTTCAAACATTTAGGAGCCCTAAACAAACACAAGTGGATTCACACAGGGGTGAGGCCCTACCAGTGCTCCCAGTGTGGAAACAGCTTCAGTCAGTTAGGACACCTAGAGACACACCATCGAATTCATACAGGGGAGAAGCCGTACCAGTGCTCAGAGTGTGCAAAGAGTTTTCGCCAATTACGTGACTTAAAGACACATCAACGAACTCACACAGGAGAAAAGCCTTATCACTGCTCAGAATGTGGTAAGAATTTCAGTCAGTTAGGCACCCTAAAGGCACACCAGCGAATTCACACAGGAGAGAGGCCCTACAAGTGCTCCCAATGTGGGAAGAGCTTCAATCATTTAGGAGCCATAAACAAGCACCAGCGAATTCACACAGGAGAGAGGCCCCACCAGTGCTCCCATTGTGGGAAGAACTTCAGTCAGTTAGGAACCCTAAAGGTGCACGAGCGCATTCACATTAAAGAGAGGCCATACCAGTGCACCCACTGTGGGAAGAGTTTCAGTCATTTAGGAGACCTAAAAACACACCAGCGGACTCACACAGGGGAGAGGCTCTACCAGTGCTCACAGTGTGCAAAGAGTTTTCGCCAATTATGTGACTTAAAGACACATCAACGAACTCACACAGGAGAAAAGCCTTATCACTGCTCAGAATGTGGTAAGAGTTTCAGTCAGTCAAGCAACCTAAAGGCACACCAGCGAATTCACACAGGAGAGAGGCCCTACAAGTGCTCCCAATGTGGGAAGAGCTTCAGTCAATTAGGAACCCTAAAGATCCATCAGCGGATTCACACAGGAGAGAGACCCAGTGTTCCCAGTGTGAGAAGAGCTTCAGTTAAGTACGAGGCCTGAAGATCCGCAAACAAAATCACACTGGAAAGAGGCCCTAATATCATTTTTAATAATAAAAATAATAATAATGGTACTAATAGTAGTACATTTTATTTAAAAGGTGCCTTTAAGAACACTCAGGGTCACCTCACAAAAGGAAAAACAACATCAACAAACATAACAACAATAAAATCTGAGATTGCAAAGCAGTAAGTCGGGATCTTTCATACAGATGGACTCAAAGTGAGTACGATAGGGAAGACAGCTCCAGAGTTTGGGTTTAGTGTAGGAGAAGGCTCTGGCACCCATGGTGGAATGTTGAATGTCTGGGACAGAAAGTAAACCTACTGATGAGCAGAGGGAGTGTAGCTCTTTACCTGTGTGGAGATCAGTGTAATGGTATTGTAAGTTGAGAATGTAAAACTCTTAACCTTTTCAAGTTCTGATTTAGTGCCAATTAGAAGAACTTCAGTTTTATTGCTATTCAAGAAAATTGTCACCAAAGTCCTAATGTCATGGAGATAGTCAATGAGGATTTCGGGGGAAGATCAGAAGTAGATTTGGCGGACCGGTAGAGCCTACTTACCTACAACCAGATGGAGGTTATGGCCAAAGCAATTTAATCGTGGCCCGCCAAGTTTGTGTACGGCTACCATGATGTTATAACCATTAGTAGTTATACAGGACATTTTATTCTCATCTGATGTGCAGTCAGCCAAAGCAGAATGAAGAGCTTCCGTATGTCAGCATTGTGATTCTGAGGTATTCATCTGGTTTCCAGGCACTTACAGATTAGAGTCCACTCAGCGGTAATGTATGGTTAAGCTCATTCATGAGGTCATATTTCAGCTTGACCACATCTCTAGAAAGCTGACATACTGGCTCATCTGTGTTATTGGGCTCTCCCCCTTTATTCAGAATAAATCCAAAACATACCTACAGCAATGAACTTGTTTGACAACCAAGTCCCTTATTTCTTAGTCATCTTTAACTTGACCTTTTAGAGCAAATCGTAGAAATTATGCCCTCATTTTTGGTGAAACTGTTTAATAGTTTGGATAAACAGTAGTTAGCCTTCATCTGCTGCTGAAGAAGCTTACAGTTTTTCTCCACATAAAGATACATAGGCAGTGTTGCCAAGTCTCACGAAACACACAAGTAACCTTACCTCTGAAAACAAGCCCAAAATAAGCTCACTGTGCAAAGTAAGATGGAGAAATTGAGCCCAAAATTAAGTCCAATATACACAACCACGTGGAACACAGTTAGTCCACCCACTTTTCAGAATTGGGCTATATCACGTCCAACCAAATAAAATTAAAAACTTTACATATCGACATACTAATTAAAATTTTTTGGGATACATTTTTATATTTAAAATATATGCATGAAATCAATAATATTTACATAATTATTGGTTTGCCTTCATTTTTTTAACTTCTAAACTTACCCTCTGCCAGAAAACATCCTTGTCCCAGACAAGAATTCACAACTTCAAACAATTTTAAAAGTTGTTGCAGCCTTCGAAATCTAAAACTAGCAATACCTACTGATAACATAGGTATAAAATTTTACTATTATAATCATCTTTGTTTAAAAATGTATATTTTGGTGAAAATGTGGCCCCTTTAAAGTTGTTGCAGATTTTTGTCAATTCTGTCACATGTATACAAAAACAATTTAATCAGCTATATCGTAAAGACCCCTGCCTCATTTCCTTGTTTCGAAAAAAGGAGGGAATACTGCTTAACCACTGGTAAGCTCTCTGTTTTATGGATAAATTCGCGATATTGAGTCAGGTGTGTTTCATCCATAACAGGTCAACTCTGTAGCCCTTCTAAATCAAAACTAAATAATGGCTTAAAAATGCATATTTTGATTAGCATTAAGAGCACTCTTAGCAACTTTAAATACTCACTGTAAAATTACAAAACCTAACAATTTTGCCAACTCTGTAAGATTTCAGCTGTATCAGATATTTTGAAGGTTTTGATGTAATAGAGTTCTATTAAAATCGGAAACAACCAAAAATAGGAGATTCATGTCTGTAATGGCATTCTGTGTGCTTCCAAGATTTTTAAATGTTTCTGTACCATTTTTTCTTATATGTGATGTCGACTCCGTCACTGAGAAGTCAGTGGATTTTTTTTCTGTTGGATTCATTGGCCGTATGCTCAGAATGATTAAAAAGTAATGTCAATAAAAGTGTCTATTTTACACCTACTTTGTGTTGTGTTATAAATGTGTATTATAGTATAATATGATTTTTTGGGTGACTGAAGGAGTTGACAAAATTCAAGCCCTCAGCTGCAAAAAATGTTAAGATAAAATGAAATCACTGGGAGGTTGGCCCATTGCAAAGTTTAATAGCCAAGACTAGGTCTTGTAAAAAATATTTTCCCAGCAAGACTGAAGAGGAAAAATAAACATCCTCCCAAAATAAGATTTTGTCCCTATTCTCAAGAATGAGTGAGTGTTTTGCAGAGGATTTTTGGAGACCCAGAAAAGAACAGACACTATTATGTAATATATTTACATATTCATTTTAGATAGCTTTTTAAGCACAAAGCTAAATAAAAATGTCATTGGTAAAAATCATTAACATTCATGTGTGTATGTGGTTAAGAAACAGGGAAACAGATACTCTTATATACCTTCATATGGATACCCATTGTGTAAGTGGACAAACTGGGCAGAAAATAAAGCTGAACATATATTCGGGTGACTCAGCTCATTTGCATATGTTATGCTGTTTGCTGCTTGCTGTCTGCATTTGCAATTTTCATTTTACATTGGGCGATGATCGTGATCAGCAAAAATAATTGCAACCGAATAATTGGTCATGAATCAACATTTCCAAAATTTGCCATCAATACATTCTTTAAACATCAATTCCGGTGTAGTAACAGTAGCCATAGATTTCAAAACTCAGAAAAAAACACTTAAAGGCGTTAATTCAAACATCTGCCAGATTTGCAGCAACAATTATGAGCAGTGGTTTCACGTAAGCTGTGTTCAACATCCTCCAGTGGACAAAGAGTGCATGTGCCCAGCATGCATGTGACTGTAATATTGGCCTGCTGCTAGGCATTAGGGTGGCAAATCTCACGCTCCACCTGTCAGGGTCAATGCCTGTCTGACCCTACCCTTTGTGTCTCTACCCTGTTTGGCCAGTAGGTGGTGCTGGCCATCCTGCTTTTTCACTCCCTGTCTCATCCATGTGCGTTCGTCTATCCCTTGGACTGTTACATAGCTAAGGGGGTTGAATGTGTAGCCCAGAGGTTGTAATCCTACAGTCATAGGTTCAGAACTAGCATCATGTGTATTGTTTAATTATTGATTTTCGTTATTTCCAGTGTTTTGTAGTTATTTTGCTTCTCCATTTGGTTTGCTTTCATAGTCGGCATGTGTGGACCCCGCCTTCTGTGTCCCTTCCCCACATGGCCAGAGGGTTTTGCTAGCCATTCTGCCCTTTTCCCTCTTGTTCCCGGTGTCCTGATTTAACCCTCATGTTTTCCCTTGCTTACCTGGGCACTGTGTAGCTCAGTGGGCTGAGCAGGTGGCACAGAGGCTGTAGCCCCAAGTCATGGATTTGAGTCCAGCCTCATCTGTTTTTGGTTATTGTATATTCCTGTGTTTTGGTTTAGTCTGTATGTTCCATGCCTCCTCCTATTGTTAGCCTCTTTCTTGTGTACTTGTATTTCTAGTGTTTAATTTCTGCATCCCCTTAGTTCTTGGTGTTGGTATTCTGTTCATTGTTAGTTAGTTGTTTCCACCGTTTCCTTGTTCTGTGTTAATTTATTAATTGTCCTGCCTCACACCTGCTCCTGGTTAGTCACCTTGTATTTAAGTGTTTGCCTTTGTTCTATTCCCTGCTGAGTCATTGAGTTAGGTTTCATAGTGTTGTATGGTAGTGCTGTTAGTGGTGGTCCCGTTAGAGGTCTGTTCTTAGTATTCCTCGTGCTACCCTGTTTTGTTGCCTTGTTTCCCATGTTTGTGCTCCCCGATTCTCTAGTTTATTAGCCTGCGTGTTTCCCAGTGTCTTGGTGATTCCCCGTGTGTTCTCTTGTAAATAAACCTCAGTGTTACCCCGTAGCCGCAAGTGGGTCGGCACTCTGTTCCTGCTGGCACCATGCCCCGCCGACACCCTGACAGTTTGCCCTTTTTGAGTTCTGTGTGATTTTAGTTTTTGTCTAGCATATTCAGGCCTCTGTGTTACGCCTCCTAGTTTCGTGTGACATTAGGCGACTGGTATTTTCTGCAAAAAATGAAAATGCAATGTCCACTCTGCCATTTATTTTTCCATGCGCGAAATAAGACGCTGCGAAAAAAAAGAAATGAATCGGCAGCTGCAAATAAGTAGCTAATTTTAAGCCGTGTATGACTTTGCCATTAGTTTAGGCGACACAGGCGATCATGTGCAAGGAACACGAGGACAACGGAATCCGCAACCGCACCGAGGAAGCGCAGCAATGATCCATAGCTCCGCCCACTGCCCCGCTCCAATTAACATATTTGAACGTTATGAACTTGAGAATGCAAAATAGGAAATGAACAGTCAAACTAGAAAATGAAAAGACAAAGGCTTTTTAGTTTTTCACATCTGACTCATATGTGAGTGGGAAATGAAATGAAAATGGTACCATTTAAATTTGCATTTTGGCAGTATTCTTGCGAATAAACTTTGAAAACTAAATTAAAACAATCTGCAATTTGCCATTTATTTAATCATTTCCATATTTTTTTGCAGAAAATATCTTCCATACTTGTGGTCAACCAACCAGTAAGCTATGGCGGTGTGAAAGAGACGGTATGCAGACTGTGGTCTTGTGAACTCCAAAAGATCCCCGTCAACCAACTGAAAACTCCCTGTAGCATAAAAACGCAAAATTAGGAGCTGCAGAGGTGGAGCTGCAACAGAGTTCCTCTCACTTCCATGAATTATTTCCAAACATGGGAAGCTGCTATATAGTATTTCATGTCATTCTTATCGGATTGATATAGAATCGGAAACAAATCAGATTGGATCAAATCCTTAGCTTGCGAATCGAATCGATCCAGGGCATTACCCAGCCCTAGTCTATTAGCACAACCACCAGCCTTTTTCACATACTCTATTAAGTCAAACTTAAGTTTGAGATGTTTTTAAGAAATAGATGTGACGGTGAGCTAATAAAACTGGGTTTAACTGGCTTAATTATTGGCCGAGGTCGATACATGACGTCATGTATGCGACGCGGACGATAAGGTAATATAGTGCTGTCGCGCACCACGCTGGAAGGGAATGCTGTAAAGTGCCATTGGTGACGCTGTTAAAAAGTCCCAGTTTGCTCTTGTGGGGTCTTGAGCATGTTGTGCAGGGTTGAGGTACTTACGAAGTCGGAGAGGCAGCTGGTAAGGTAAGTTTGGAACACTTAAAGTACACTTTAAGTACTTGTAATACATAAAATTGTGTGAAATGTAGTGCGGTAGCGATTTCGAATTGCACCCAGTTTGTATTATGTAATGAATGAATGGCAAACTTTAGCAGGTTCGGGTATTGGTTTTAAATGCAGTCGTAACGGGTTTGTTAAAAGGATTGTGCAGTATAAAAATGTCATACGTGTTGAAGGATAACTGTGGATGTGTATTTTAAATGATAAATGTGATCGTGGAGTCCTTTTTATAAAGCCGTAAAGTTAAATAGGATCTTGATCGCTTGAGTATTTGCAGATGATTTTTAGTTGTTGCTGGTTATTTATAATTATTTAAAAGAATCATGTATACATTTTCATATTTTTCCTTTTGGTTTATTTAAAGGTTTTTTATGTGGCTAATTGACTAATGGAGTAGTGAACTGGAAACCCTCACTGCTTTGTTACTTTTACTTGACTTGCTCCGCTAATTTGCGCATCCAGCTCCTGACCTCCCCTACATGCTCCATAGCTTTTCAAACCACTTTCTATATCTGCCCGGCCGACAAATGGATCGCAAAGGATTTACAAATCACAAGCTCGGTCCCGACTCCCTCAAAGTGATTGACAATGAGCACTATTATTATGAAAAGTGCCATTATGAAATAAGACGCTCGTTCGGAAACCCGTAATTCGGAAATACATCAATGTGAAAAGTGTAACTTTATTGTGGAATCGAATTTGTATTGTGTAAATAAAACATTAGCATTATATTATGAAATGCAATACCCTTTTATTGATTTATTTAAAAACAAAAGGACACTAATTATTGAACTATTTATACGTTTATTTCTATACTCCTATATTTATTTGATATTTTATTTTGAGTATTATGGCGTTTCATGGTTAAAAGCGGTCTGGACATTGAGTGGAATCCAGTTGAAATCTTTTCAAGTTAGGGAAACTGCACACACAAAGCAACTTGACACTATTGGTAGGTAAGCTCTATTTCGTTGTAGTTTATGCTGGGTAATTTTTTTGTTTAGTAAATATGGGAATATTTATGGCACAATAAAATTATACGTTGTTGTCATATAGATGTAATGGTTATTTCATATTGTATGGCTATTATGGAAGCGACGGAGCAAGCCTTCATTTTAGCGGTAATTATAACTATTTTAATGTTCGAATTGATTCTTAAAATTATTCATTCGGATCGAAAGAATCAATATTTCAGTATCGAGCTGCACATAGTTAATGAGTATAGCGCTGCAGAAAATTTTGATTGTGGTAGCCATCAGGGGATAGATAAATTTGTTGGGGTGGTCTGGGGTGGGTCTGTTTGTAGGAACTAACAGTTGAAAGTGAAACGAAAGAGAATTAGAATTAGACAGAGCGCTTTCATCCCTGTGTGAGCAGCAGACTCTGAGGACAACGTGCAGGATCCTACAGAACCCCTCCCATGCTTTATTCCCAGTGTTTGAGTGGCTCGTCTCAGGACGACGGCTTCGCTGTCCCGGCTGCAGGAGTGACTGCCATGATAAACCTAAATAACGTTTTGGTGTGCACTTCGTGTCCAATAGCCCAGCTGTCATGTTTACAGTTACTGGTGGTGAACTGACACAGTGCCATTATTAATAAATATGTATAAAAACACACACACATATAAAAAACACAAGTTACGTGGTGTGCATTGTCGCCCCTAGTTTAATGCTTAAAGCAAACTTAACTGGACATATCTGTATCGTTTAGGTTTATACTTATTACTCGATTTAATTCTATGTTTTGTACTGTGGCGCCGGCCAGACCGAGGCATCGCGATGGCGGCAGCGAAGGAACACGGGGAGGCGCGGGTTTGCGTGAAGCCGCTCTTTATTGTAGTCCTGGAGAAGACCGCACTATAGTAGCAAAACTACGAGACCTACACAGTATGCAAACACGGGGAGGTTACACATATAACAGGAAGGCTCACACATGGTAGGGCATCACATAATACTAGAACACATCGGGTTTACTATACAACAGTAGGGAAGGTACACACGACATCAGGAGCACAAGTATTCGCACTAACAGCTAGGACTACGTACAAGACATACAAGGGCTATTTACAAGTGCTCTCGAGCATGCTGGGATATTCAAACCTCACTGGTGCTACAGTACTTTAAACTGACACAGTACAGTTATTAGTAACTGAAAACTATTGCTTGGGAATGTAAAACCATTTCAGAAATCTCACCCTGACCTCTCAGAGGCTCCATAATAATAAAAATAAAAATAATAATAATAATAATAATATATATGTATATATGTATGTATGTATGTGTATGTATGTATGTGTATATATATATATATATGTGTGTGTGTGTGTGTGTGTGTGTATATATATATAAAAAATCTTGAACAAATACAGATGACAAGTGGTTTCCAGAGCTATTGATATTTGTTGTTTTGACCTGAACAAATAGAAAGGACAAAGCTTACATACACGCCGCCTATTGGATATACGTAATTATCTTGCACATGCGCAGTCAACGCGCAAGGTTTCCGCTAGACGCAAAAATCTGGCCGACTGCAGCTCCTGATGGCGATTTTTACGTCACGTCCTCTCGTCCACAACTTAAAGCGCACGCGGATAAGTGAAGTATAAACTAGGCTTTAGTGGTCGGACATGACAAGGCAGCCAGAGGTGCATGTACGCTAGTGAATCTGATTTATTTATTTATTGATTTTCATTAATTTTTTTTGGGACAAGTCATACGAAGCTGCGCTTTTAATAAAGATTTTTTTTGGGAAGGTGAGGAGAGTGTATGGGGGCGGGGTTATGGGGTGGGGGAGGTAGGGATGTGGTAAATAAGGCTTGCTACATTGATGCTTTTGCAGCTAAAAGGGTTTGGTGCTTCAAAGCTTTTGACTCCTTACTCTACGTCGACATGTACTGCTCAATAAAAAATCCCACACTCACTCCCGTTATTTTTCTGTTACTGACGTGTAATACAGAAGCTCCCTATTGAACAGAACAGCCTACAACAGTCACTGTTTAAAGTAGTACTGCATTACCGCATGCATAACTTTGTGTACAACAGTCATTAATACTTGGTTCTGCTGGTAATGCGGGCCCATTGACCTATAATTAGAATATGAAATCATAAACCTAGACTGTTGCCTCTCGTTAAACGGGTTTATGTTAATGAGTAACCGGCAAAATATGCAAACAGAAAAACACAAATACACAGAAATTGACTTGCATGTTTTTTTTATTTAAGAAAATGATTTCTGCTGTATTGGGGCCTAACCTGCTCCTTTTTTACTAATGACATCCCCTTCGACACCCCATGTGCTTAGAAGGCACAGAGGTCGCCGATAGAGCCAGATATTTAAGGGCCAGTGTATTGAAGTGGGGGAATATTGCTAAATGGACTTGCCAGTAATGCAGGGGGGGGGGTCCTCTGTTCTGGGTAAATGTGCATGAGCCAGATACCTGCTGATCAGTGCAACAACAGCAGTGACACTATGGATTCTCTGTGTCTCACTGACCCTAATGTCCAGTAGCTCCTACAAGTGCTCGGATGGAGTTACTGGAACCTGGGCTGTAGATGGCTGAGCTGACAAAGATGATCAAATTAATGAGGAACATTTACCAGTCAAATGGTAAATGTGCCTCCTGTGCATTGTCTGTATTGCAGAACCCATGAGTCTTAAATCTGGGGTCTAATAGTGCTATCACTGCCAGTACCTGAATATTTTCAACCCCTTGGCACCTTATTGCAAGGACTTGTTGCAGACTCGCACCTAGAGCTTTAGGAGCTGCATGTGTTTTCTCTGCCACTTTGGCCCTGTTCACACCTGGTATTAACATGCGTCCTGGGTGATCCGATCACAAGTGGACAGCGCACAATCCTGAGTCCGATCCCGCAGACCCACACACCACCACATTAGGCAGAATGAGTTTTCAAGTGCTTCAGATCTTCAATGTGATGACCCAGTTAGAGCAGAGTTGAGAGTTCTGTACCTGATGCTGCAGGACAGATACATCATCTGTATCATGATTCTGGTAAATGAACAGGTTCAAAGCATGTTCATCACTCCCTTTAAGATCATACACGTCCCCATACAGGGCTGTGGCCAGCTACAGCATGGATCTGAAACCTCCCCAGCTGAGTGTGGCAGGTGTGAAGGAGGAAGCGCAGGATGCCCTCATATCGGATGTGGAGGGGGCCAGACACAGCAGCCCTGACAAGGTGAAATGGAGCTCTGCTGGTGTGGGGCCCAGCTGTCTTCTGCACTCACATCTTTCTTGGTAGTATCCAGGCAACCGCATGAACCGTAACCTTTCTGAAGTCATCTGGGATTTTTCAGTCTCTGTGTGTCCTGCCTCTAACATTTGATTTACCGAAGGTTTACTGTGCTTTTACCCTGTAGTACCTTCAGCAGTGAGCTGCTTATATGGATTAGAAGTGGAGAGAGAGCAGCAGCCTGAGGGCAGCTTGTGTTCAGTATCAGTCAGGAAAAAAGTCTCCTGTATGATGCCTGGTAAAATCATTGGTAGACCTGGCCCTGTCTCTCTGTGTGATGCTGAAACATGTCACTTTCAGTCCCATAGACCAGATGAACACTCTACAGAAGAATTTTATTGACTCTGTTCTCTTTTCCTCAGAAAGCAGAGAGTACAGTGTGTCCCGTCTTTAATGGGGAGGTGAAAGAAGAAACAGTGTTTCAGGACGTGACTGAGAAGCTGGCTGGGAGTGTCAGACCTCCAAACCAAGGTGACTATAGAGCAATCTTCCAGCTTCTAGACAATTCCACATGCTGCATCAGACAGATATCTAGTGCTGTATTCAATCAGTGTTACTGAATTCTTGCTCTATTAAGGTTGGTTTATACTTCACTTTTCTGCATGCACTGCAGACAGTCGTGCATGTGGTAGCTTGTATTCATACTACATTTGGCCGGGGATGTAGATGGTTGCGGTCGGTGCATGTATACAGCAGTAATATTCCACCAGACCAGGAGAGGACAGATGCAAGAAGTGTAGTGAAACAGTAATGGCTGTTTATGAACAGTATTAAAGTTGGTAGTCTAGGCTTATGTGGTATTACAGTAAT
>JAAGVU020000113.1:31104234-31168585 GCA_011763525.2 Mormyrus iriodes
GACTATTAATAATAAAAAACATGTTGGCCTTAACTCCCCCCCCACCCCCCCCCCCCCCACAGAATACCTGATCCCTTGGTGGGAAGCACACTCGAATGTTCATGTCCATCACAGACTGATCGTCCTGTCACATTTTACGAGCATCACGCAGATCTTTGTTTTTAGCCTTTAAAGGCAGGCTGTCCGTGTTACTCATGTCCTGTATTGGCTGGTGTAGTTTACTCCTTCATGTTCTCATGCACAGTTTTTTTTTCCAGTTTTGGCTTAAATTTAGCTTCAAGTTTGAGTTCTCTCTGACAATCCAAAGAAAAACAATGCGATTATGTTGCATGGACAGTAATAGGAAAGGTAATTAAAAATGGACCATCCACTTCCCACACAGCAGCGACCCCTAAATTATAAATATATCAATGAATGAATGAACAGATGAATAATAAAATGTACAGCAATTTGCAAGCATTTTGATTTCTTCCAATTATTTCAGATTCTAATGCTTTTGGGATACTGTTTTGAAGAAAAGTACTTGGGCTCTTTCACTAGCCAATCTATGAAATTTAGGAGTCTGTAAAATATCTGCTCTTTCATGCTGTAACATCGTTGACTTTACCCTTCCCACCCATAGGAAGTAGTCTGTAATTACGTTTTATTTCAGTCCCAGAGACCTGCTGTCCAATAGCTTTACTGAACACTGACTACACGTTTTTTGCACTTTACTCCCCACTTCATGGATGGTGAAGTAAACTTGTTTCTTTCCGAATACGTTCATTTTATTCAATATTCTTCTGCTTTCCATTCTCTACAAATATGAAATTTATGTGTTGTTTTTCCACGACAGACTCAATTATAACAGAACCTCCAAATAAGGCCTTAAGTAAATGTGAATTAATGTTGCTACACGGTCGCCCTCTCGTGGCCAGCCATGGTATTTATTTTGAATGCCGTCCCTCTTCCTGCCGCTTATCCTGCTCAGGGTCGCAGGTGGAGGAGGCTGGAGCTGATCACAGGCAGCATATGGCACAAAGCAGGGGTGCCAGTCTGTCACAGGTCACACGCGTAATCACATAATGTGGACTATTTAGGGATGCTAGTTAGCAAGACTGGATCTGTTTAACAAGGGAGAACATGCGTCAGTGTTATGCGAATGAAGTTGAAACATTGGGTAATTTAATTCACTGTTGTGTATACATATTAACAAATGCAATTTCAGAAATTGGAATTGTTTTTCAGCAGTTAAGACTTTTAGATATTTGTATGCATCTTTCACATATGACGCAAATGACTAGTGAAATATTACAGTTTTGGTGATTTGAAAACATCTAACTATTGCATATATACTTTCAACAACGTTCAGGCTTTTTCTCATATCTGGCTCAGTTATTTGCACAGAGATGTTTTAGGTTTAAATTTATAAAAACGTCAGCAATTTTGATAAATGTATGCCATTACTAAAATGCAAAAGCAGTGTTGCCAACTTTGGTCAGCTGGCTGGCGTGAGATTCAATTCGAGACTGGTCTGCACACGCATTTATATGTATGCAACAGTTTCGTTACCTTGTACATAGTCTGTAGCATTTGCAAACTACCCCAACCCTTTTGATGTAGCTAATTTTAGGTTTACAATGGAATAATATAGATTTGCCGTAAGATTTCTTGCGAGTCTGAAAGCTTGAGTGTTACGCCAGATGCGTGTGAGTTGGTAACCCTGCAGAAGCGTACAGAAGCCCGGTTAATGGTAGTAAAAATATATGGAATAATACAACTGCAGTTGATTTTCACTAATACGTGATGTGACATTAAATCAACGAATTTCTGAGACGCACAATCCAGGGTCGTCAGACAGAAAAAACAGAGCCAGAAGAAACGAGCGTCGCCAAGTCCAGCGGCAGCTGGTTTTACGTCATGACGTTGAACGGATGACGTAAGTCGTTCTGTCTTGGCGGCTGAGTAGCAGGAAGGAATATGAGGGATGTCCAGTGAATATTATGGATGGGCGATTTTCTTTTTGATTCGATAGCAAATAACACTAAGGTTGGTATGCCGATGCCGATATTCGGTGCCGACCCTAGCCTTTTCCTGGCCCTAAATAACATTTGGGTAGCGGGTGGATTATATTTGCAGGGTTGAATAAAAGCTACACCAGACACTAAATAACTCACACAAATCTTCCACGCGCCACACCACCTACTTACTATTTATCACATTTATAGTTTTGCACATATTTATTGGCTTCATTTGTTAAGTATTATTTACATATTACGTTTTGTCTTGTGTGTTTGTTTGCACCGTTCAGAGAGTTACTGACTCAGTCTCGTTGTGTTGATTTGTATAATGACAACAATAAAGAATTAAACTGAATTGATATTTGCCGAGAGGGGGGTGTCCTCGGGCCCCTGAAAGTACCCCTTCCTTCTATTCTCCCGCTTTATAGGCGGCCCTGCCTGGTAAGAGTTCATGTCCGGTTGTTGCAATAATATAACCATGTAAATTACCAGATGACAAAATTTTATTTTAATGTTAGAATCGATTCTCAAAATTAAACATTCAGATCGAAAGAACTGATATTTCATTAGTTTAGAGGTGGGGCCTGAAAAAAATATGATTGGGGTGGCTATTAGGGGCTAGTTATATTTGTGGGGAGGTGGCCTGGGTATGTCTGTTATTTATTGTTAACTGATAGAGAAATGAGAGAGAATGAAAACATTTTTAATGATGTAACGGCAATAATCCGCAACCGTTTTGGGTGGCGGGGGGAAGATTTTTGGCATCAAGGCCAGGGCTAGCACTATCGATATATCAATAAACGAGTAATCTACTGAAAAATCATAAAATTAATCGAGTAATCGTTTATATATAATATAATCATTGCAACTGGCACAAGGCAGTAAGCAGCCAGCCATTGCAGGGAGCACACTCAGTCACACATACAGGCAATTTAAGCACTCCAGTACACTTAAGTTGTATGTTTGGACAGTGCAAGGAAACCAGAGGATGTTCCATCTCAACTAGTGTGGTGCTGAGGTATCACCCTCTGCACTTGGGTTCTCCTTCCTGAGGTGGTTGGCCATGTGGTGGGTGTGGCAGCGTGCTGTAGCAGCAAGGGCTCCTTACCTCCTGAGTCCATGAAATTTGAATGTTTTATTTTAAGATGTATCTACATTGCAGTCATGCTGTGGTGCTGTTGAAGTTTGAAGTGCTTTGAAATACTGACGGATGACTGCAGTTTCATTTACTTCCAATGTGAAGTGCTTACTCACAACTGATGCTTTCTCCCTTTATTTGGAGCCTTATCTGCTATGTGGCGTTGTTTTCCACCATATTGCCGAGTAATCCAGAAGGAAAATTTTAATCAATGCTTTTTAATAATCAAGTAATCAAGTTTAATCGAGCTCTAATCAGGGGTGATCTGTTACATCTGCCCCTGTAGAGCATGTCCATAACCAATGCATTTGATTAAAACTTCCCTTGTTACTATGGATTTGTTCGATTGTTGGAGTGGGAATACATATGGTTTTGTGACCGGTCAGCCACTGAGGCTGCCGGACTGTATCTAGTTTGGTAGTTTGTGTTCATGTTTTAGAGTTCTGTAATTCTCTACATGTTGAGGAATGTCGGGTGCTTAGGCATTGTCCCTTCAATTGAGCTGCGGTGCCAGGCAATGCCTACACATCACTACTAGAACTTAACACCGTCGGCTATAGGGAGTAAATGGATGCAGGGGACCATTATCTCCCACTGAGTCTGTGTTCTGATTTGCATTCACGATCGCTGTTTGTCTTTATAAAGGCACAAATAAAGAGCACACCCACTGCTATAATATAGACGTGAATCAGAACTACAGAATTAAAAAAAAAGAGTACAGCGTTGTAGTACATAAACTGCAGTGGAAAAATGAGGGGCCACAGTACTACAATGAAGGGACAATATTGCCAGAGACGTGTATATGCTGGTGAACCTGATTATATTGAGACAAGTCATACAAAGTTGGGTTTTTGATAAAAAATGTTTGGGGGGAGTGAGTAGGGGAGCTTGAGATAATAGCGCTTGGAGGTGTGGGAGGAGTTGGCATTAGATGGGGGGGGGGGGGGATGTGATGGTGCTGTCCAGGGAATTGAACTAAGCTGATGTCGTTCCCGCACCATCTATGTTGTTATTCTTTTAAGTATGTTGGTTCGTTTAGTGCATTAGTAGAATAATATCTAGCTATGACTTGAATATTTTTAGCTTGGTGAGCACCTCAAACCAAATTTACTTTATTTAGCTGCATCCAGAGCTCCACAGATGGAGGAGATGAAAAGCATTTACTAACAGAGCAGCGTGAACGTGACCTGTGGGCTTCTCACCAAAGCCTAAGTAAGGTTGGCTACACTTGAACCCCAAGCAGGTGAGTTCAGTTTTAGCTTTGTTATTTCAGGTCAGGCCATGGATGTATCAAATAGAGGCAGATTCAGCCTTCAGGACTGCATCCTCTTCAGAAGTTCATCCAGCTATTAGCTATTTATTGAGCACCCCTGGAGCAGTTCTCGGAATTACGGGCCTTGCTGAAGGGCCCAACAGTGATATGATCACTCTGCCAGCCATGGGATTTGAACTTCTGATCACAGGTACAAAGTCTAAACACACAGAGCCACTCACTGCCCCATTAAGCAGAACAAATTTTTATGTATTTTGGATCTTCAACCAGACTAACCAGTTAGAGCAGAGCTAAGAGCTCCAAGCCTGATGTTGCAGGGCAGACCCATTATCTGTATTATGATTCTGGTAAATGAACATGTTCAAAGCATGTTCATTGTTCCCTTTCTGCTCACAGATGTCCCCCTGTAGGGTTGTGGCCAGCTGCAGTATGGACCAGAAACCTCCCCAGCTAAGTGTGGCAGATGTGAAGGAGGAAGCGCAGAACATCCTCATATTGGATGTGGATGGAACCGGGTACAGCAACCCTGACAAGGTGAAATGGAGCTCTGCTGGTGTGGGGCCCAGCTGCCTTCTGCACACACAGGTTGGATTAGATTAGATTCTTTGTCATTTCTTAGTGTATTTGCATGTATGCATTGGTCTTAATTTTGTGTGCTTTTGTGTATTTTTATAGATTAGGTTTTTTTTTTTTGCTTTTGCGTATGTGATATGACAGTAATATAACATACATTTCACTATTGAAGTACGTGGAGCTGATGCTCCTGTTATTGACAATTTGTACTTTTCTCATTCGGAGGCTGGGGAGGAGCCAACAAAACTACTTTAAGTTTGTTAGTTAAATTTGGAATAATGAAGGCTTTTGGGAAACACTTGCAAATCTCACTTGTTCTTTACCTCCATCGTTTGTTGTCTTGTTCATTATTCACTAAGATGAATCTTTATTGTGTTACGATCCTCTGTCTAGGGTAGAGGATCGTCAGAATGGTAAGGGAAGGGAAAGGGAAGGAGACGGGACAACCAGGGAACGGGAAAAGGGAACACTGGAAACGCAGGGATCTTTTTTATGGTTTTTTATTTTATTCACAAGGACGTTCGCATACAAGAGGTGTAACAAACCACGGGAGTAACACAAGTCAAAACAACGAATAACCACGTCCCGGAATAGACTAATACTACCCGTGACACAGAAAAACACAGCCACAAGTACGGCCTCAAACTCACCACTCAGAACAAACGCGAACGTCACACTTACAGAAACCGGACGGCAGTCACTCTTCACTCTCTGAATACAAATACACGAAACACATAAATCCAAGCATGATATCCAAAGGCGAGAGAGAGAGAGTAGCCAAAGGACCGCAAAGGGTCGGAACCAGAAATCAAGCAGATCGAGCAAAGGTATCAGAAAAGGGACGGAGCAGAAATCGGAAACCGAGAATCAAAACAGTCATACACGATAGCAGTCAGACGAAAGCAAAGGGAAGCAAAGCAAAAGCGAGGGCAAAAGCTTGCGTGTGAGGAGTGAAGTCCGAGTGACTAAATAGTCCAGGTCCAAGGCTGAAGGTCAGAGGGTGAGGAGGGACGTGGCGAAGGTGTGGCGAAGAACTGGACGGCGAGGCTGGGCAAGAGGTGGCGAAGTTGGACGAGCGGGGACGCAGTTGGGCAAAGGGTAGTGAAGTCTGGAGAGAGGGTGGCAAAGCAGGCAAAGGGGAGCGAAGTCCGGCGAAGGGATGACAAAGGGGCGAGGTCCGACGAGAGGGTGGTGAAGGCTGGCGAAGTCTGGCGAGCGGGGCAGCAACGGGCAAGCAGGGTCGGAAGCGGGAGGTCGCATACTGAACCGCAACCCGGGGTTCGTAACAATTAGGAAACACACCACTGTTCAGTTGGTGCTTTACAGTTACCGAACAACGAAGTGTTCGGTGGTGCTTCTGTGAAAGGTGATGAGTGCTGGGAAGGGGAGGATTGCCTTCTGCAGTCTTTGGAGGGGGTGTAGCCACCATTGGGCCTTCTCAGTGATGTCCTTGCTGTTAATGGTTGAGGTCAGGTCTTCTGTCAGGGACACCCCCAGGAACTTAATGTTATTTTGCTCAGCTTAAACAGAAAGGGGTCTTTGCAACAATGCACTGCTTAAGGACTGTGCCCAAAGACGGGGTGCCACCCGTGACGCCAGGTTTCACATCTCCATGCCGAGAGGAATGCTGTGGTATTATTGCAGTACCGTCTATGATCAGTGGAGGATACTGTTGCAAGTGAGCCCTCCTGAACTCGATTAGCATCTCCTTGGTCTTCTTGACAACAAGTGCGAGATCATGGTGCTTGTCAACTGCTCCACTTCCCTCCAGTATGACGACTTGTCTCGGTTACTAATGAGACCCACCACTGTGGTGTCAATGGCAAACTTGATGATGTGATTGGAATTAAATATGATAGTGCAGTCATGGATTAGAAAGTTGAAGAACAGGTGGCTCAGGACACAGACCTGAGGTGAGCTTGTGCTCACTGAAATGGGTTTTGATATGTAACTGCCAGCTCAACCTGTCTGCTGCCTCAGTGTCAGGAAGTCCAGGATTCAGTTGCAAGTGCCAGTGTCCACGTCCAGCAGCTGCAACTTCTCCACCAGCTGTTGGGGATCGATGGTATTAAAAGCCAAGCTGATGAAGAGGATTCTAGCATAGGTATTTGAGTTTTCCAAGTGGGTCAGAATGAGATGGAGTGTGGTGGATATTGGATACACAGTGGAGTGATGAGCTCTGTATCCAAAATGAAATGGGTCTACGTCATGTACTGCATGACAAGTCACTTAAAGTACTTCATGGCTATCGGAGTAAGGGCCATGAGATGAAAGTCATTCATACAGGCTTATTGGGTACAGCTATAATAGTTGCACTCTTGAGACAAATGGCCACAACTGCTTGACTGAGTAAAGTGCTAAAGATATCTACAAAGACGTCTTTTCTTGCATTTATTTGCAGTATCCAGGTAACCACATGAACCTTGACCTTCCTGAAGTCGTCTGGGATTTTACAGTCTCTGTGTGTCCTGCCTTCAGCAATGTAAATGTAACACAGAATCTGCATCTAAACACCTTCATGAGCCTGCTGTAATGTCAGCTGTGCTTTACCCTGTAGTACCTTCAGCAGTGAGCTGCTTAGATGGATTAGGAGTGGAGAGAGAGCAGCAGCCTGAGAGCAGCTTGTGTTCAGTATCAGTCAGGAAAAAAGTCTCCTGTATGATGCCTGGTGAAAACATTGGTAGAACTGGACCTGTCTCTTTGTGTGATGCAGAAACATGCCTCATTCAGTCCCATAGGCCAAATGAACTCTTTGCAAAATAATTTTTTTGACTCTGTTCTCTTTTCCTCAGAAAGCAGAGAGTACAGTGTGCCCCGTCTTTAATGGGGAGGTGAAAGAAGAAACAGTGTTTCAGGCCGTGACTGAGGGGAAGCTAGCTGTCCCTCTTCAGGTGGACGATACTGAGGGGAGACGGAGAACAAGAAGGAGTGTCAGACCTCCTAACCCAGGTGAGAATAGAAAATTTTTTCAGCTTTGAGAAAATTCCACATGCTGTATAACACAGATATACCCTGTATTGTATGCAGTCTGAATGATTGCATGTTACTGAATGATTGCTGTCTTGGTCTTTGGACTTTATTTCTCACAAACATCACTTTTGTTACCATTACCCATTTCCAATCCTATGTTTGCTCTTTTCCATGCATAATTTGTCAGTCCAAGTTCTCATACCAGGGAGGAAGGTGAAGAAGTTTCCCTGTTCTCACTGTTCCACATCTTACACATCAGAGACTTACCTCCAGAGACACATGAAGAAATCCCACCCTGAGGAGCTTAGCCCTGGTGTGATACCGAAAGTTCATTGCTGTTCCCATTGTGGGAAGACTTTCACTTCTTTAGGAAACCTAAAAGCACATCAGCGGAGTCACACAGGGGAGAGGCCCTACCAATGCTCCCACTGTGAGAAGAGTTTCAGTCAAGTAGGAAGCCTAAAGATGCACCAACGGACTCACACAGGCGAGAGACCGCATCAGTGTTCACATTGTGAGAAAAATTTCACTCAGTCAGGTGACTTAAAGAGGCATATGCGGACTCACGGAATAGAGAAGCCCTATCATTGTTCCCAGTGTGGGAAGACCTTCACTTGGTTCAAAGACCTAAAAACACATCAGCAAGGTCACATAGTAGAGAAATCCTACCTCTGCTCCCAGTGTGATCACAGGTTCCCATGCATTGAAGAACTAAAGATGCACGAGCAAAGTCATACAGGTGAGAAGCCCTACAAATGTTCTGAATGTGGAAAGGGCTTCAGTCAAGTTGGAACCCTAAAGACACATGAGCGAACTCACACAGGGGAAAGGCCCTACCAGTGCTCCCAGTGTGGGAAGCGTTTCAGTCAGGTAGGAAGCCTGAAGATGCACCAGCGGACTCATACAGGTGAGAGACCCCATCAGTGCTCGCATTGTGGGAAAAATTTCACTCAGTCAGGCGACTTAAAAAGGCATATGCGGACCCACGGAATTGAGAAGCCCTATCAGTGTTCCCAGTGTGGGAAGAGCTTCACTTGGTTCAAAGACCTAAAGACACACCAACAAGGTCACATAGTAGAGAAACCCTACCTCTGCTCCCAGTGTGGTCACAGGTTCCCATGCGTTGAAGAACTAAAGATGCACCAGCAAATTCACACTGGTGAGAAGCCCTACAAATGTTCTGAATGTGGAAAGAGCTTCAGACATTCAATTAGCCTGAAAGTTCATCAGCGGACTCACACTGGGGAGAGACCCTACCAGTGCTCTTACTGTGAGAAGAGATTCAGTCAGTTAGGGAACCTGAAGACACATCAGCGGATTCATACAGGAGAAAGGCCACACCATTGCTCAGAATGTGGAAAGACATTCACTGAATTGAGAGTCCTACAGACACACCTGCGGACTCACACAGGAGAGAGGCCCTACCACTGCTTAGAGTGTGGAAAAAATTTTAGCCACTTAGTTGGCTTAAAGACACATCAACGAACTCACACAGGAGAAAAGCCTTATCACTGCTCAGAATGTGGTAAGAGTTTCAGTCAGTTAGGTAATCTAAAGGCACACCAGCGAACTCACACAGGAGAGAGGCCCCACCAATGCTCCCAGTGTGCAAAGACTTTTATTCAGTTAAGGGATCTTAAGACACATCAACAAATTCACACCGGGGAAAGACCGTATCAGTGCTCCCAGTGTGGGAACAGTTTTACCTGCTTAAGAAACCTAAAGTCACACCAGAAGACTCACACAGGGGAGAGGCCATACCAGTGTTCCCAGTGTGGGAACAGTTTTACCTGCTTAAGAAACCTAAAGTCACACCAACAGGCGCACACAGGGGAGAGGCCCTACCAGTGCTCCAAGTGTGAAAAAACTTTTGTTCGGGTAGGAGACTTAAGAAAACACCAGCGAATTCACACAGGGGAGAGGCCACATCAGTGCTCCCAGTGTGGGAAGAGTTTCTCTTTATTAAAAGACTTAAAGAAACACCAGCGCACTCACACAGGAGAAAAGCCATATCTTTGCTTTCAGTGTGGGAAGCGGTTCAGTGAAGTAGGAAACCTAAAAGCTCATCAGCGTATCCACACTGGGGAGAAGCCCTACCACTGCTCAGAGTGCAGGAAGACATTTAGTCAATCATCAGAACTGAAGAGACACCAACAGACTCACACAAGCGAAAGGCCCTACCAATGCTCCCAGTGTGGGAAGAGTTTCCGTCTCCTACGCTACCTGAAGTCACATCAGTTTACTCACTCAGGAGAGAAACCCTATCACTGTTCTAAGTGTGGAAAAAGTTTTGGTCGATTAGAATATGTAAAGATTCATCAGCTGACTCATACAGGGGAGAGGCCCTATCGGTGTTCCCAATGTGGGAAGAGCTTCAGCCAGTCAAGCAGCCTGAAAGCACACCAGCGGACTCACACAGGAGAACGGCCTTACCACTGTCCCCATTGTGTAAAGACTTTTATTCGATTAAGAGATCTTAAGATGCACCAACAAACTCACACTGGGGAATGACTCTGCTAGTGTTCCCATTGTGGGAACAGTCTTCCCCACATTGGAGACCTAAAGTCACACAGACTAACACAGGGGTTGATGTGTTACTAGTGCTTATCAGTATATCCACACAGGAGGGATGCCCTACAGCTTCTCAGGGTGCAGAAAGATACTTGGTCAGTCATAACTAATGAGACACCAACGGACTTACATAGGCGAGAGGCCCTACCAGTGCTCCCAGTGTGGGAGAATCTTCAGTCAATGAGGAAAAATTAAAGGGCCAGTTCACCTCAAAACTAAAAAAGTTATATGTTTTAAAGGGGCTTTAGTGCTATCTATCCATCTAGGTTTTCTGATGGGAGTTGCCTAGTTTTGGAGATATCAGCTGTAGAAATGTCAGGCTTCTCTCGAATGTCACGAGGAGTGAATGACATTCTTTCTGTGATGATTAAACTGCCAGAAAAATACATTTGAAAAATGTATAGACAGCAATGTCTCTTACCAGAAATTATGACCCAGTTACGCAAGATAATCCACAGACCTTGTAGTAAGCAGTTTAATGTAGAAACTACGTTCTTCTACCGAACCCCACACACCTATTGTATCATTGCATGGAAGATAAGAGCATTAACACCCTGGCTATATCTTCTCCGCAGGAATACGTTTGGTGTGTTGAGTTCAGTAGAAGAAAGTACTGACTATGTTGATTTCTTTGTCAGTGAATGTCTGGCTTGGCTCAGCAATTTAAACCAGAGGTTTTCTGTTGCTGGGGCTGTACCTATTAATGCTGGGTTGCGCTGACATGTTGGTCCTTTCCCTACAGAACACAAAACATCACCAAAACTAACAGTCTGTACTTTTCATATGAAACACTTTTTCACATGCTTGACACACCAATATCACCTCTTTTGCTGCCAATAGCAAACTCTATTCTCTGCATTTGAGCTTTCTCCTGCCCTGTCTGCTGTCTTTGCTCTATGTCTAACATCACAATGATAAAATTAGTCATGAACAAGTCAATAATATATATGCTGAACCTGCTAAACAGGGTGCAGGTTCATCTCAGTAATATATGTCTTTCTAAAACCTAGGTGAAGCCTTTCATTAGGCAGCTGTCTGGGCCTGATATTCCGTTTTTAAATCCGTCGCAGAATTCCTCCCTTACATGCTTAGGTATAGATTTTTTTTTAATATTGTCACATTATGCCGTTTTTATATAATGAGTTAAAATGAGAAAACGTTATGTACAAATTCTTAACACGTGTTTTAGGTGTGCCATCATTCCTTGTATAACGAAGTGTGTTTAAAATAAAAAATTATGCGCAAATCACGAGATCCCACCACAAATTTCAGGCCCGGCACTGTGCAAAAATTACCTCACCTTAGCGTCCGCTACGCTGCCCCTATCACGCTCCTCCACCCTGTCTTCTCTCCCAAACTCAACGGGACTTTCCTGAATTAATTATTAGTACAAACTCAACAGACATAAAATATCGACTAGGAGACAGAGCATGTTCTCTTACAATTATACACCAGTAGATGTAAATTCAGGGGATTTCCTGAATTCCTTCTTAGCAATATAAAAAAAAAATTCTGCCAGCCGTTTATGAACTGAATGACAGTGAGACCAGAGTTACTGGCAATTAAGTAACTTTACATTGTTTTTCAAAGAAATTCCGGATTTCAGGTAGCCCCTTTTTGATAGGTTTCTTACTCATTCTTATGCCCTGACAGCAAACAGTGGGATAAGTATTGCAACTAACACAAATGACATTTGCCGCCGCGTTATCAGCGTTGCTATTTGTGCTGTGCTATTAACTAGCCAAGCTAGTTGCAGCTTGCACAATTAAATGACAAGATAACCTTTATGAAATCTGATCGACATGAGACGATAAAATTCCACCATTTCACAAAATATTTTATTTATTTACTATTGGTTATGATTAGAGATGGGCGATAAGTCGATTTTATAAAAATCCCTGTGCTGGGAACAGGCGAAACAAATGTAAGCACAATTTCTTGACTGAGTTGGTGAAAAGCGAAGTTAATGGCAGAAAAGAAATCAAACTTGTGGAAGCAAGCCAGTCTAAACACGAAAGTAGAGTGATTTATATACATGTATTGTAAAAACTGTAATATGTGACTGCAAAGCGTTGCATAAATAACATAGGTTTTCAAAATTGTGTTTTGCTTCTTGATGCTGGCAATCTAGTCTAAGTAATACTTGGAAGACATTATAGTCAAATGCATCTGCCTCCAACAGAGCAACTGGTCGTAGTCATCCCGGTATCTTCCAGTTCAATTGGTTTAGAACCGTCACTGCTGGCAACATGCCGGACTGCTCTATGTCCCGCTGCCCTCGAACACACTGTAGCCGCACGCGTCAACAGCAGAGGCGCCCGTCTCGAAAACTGGCACCGTCTCGTCAGTCATTGGGAAGTGGTTTGGTTATGCAAAGTCCGACATTGACCAAACCACTGTCCGATGTAAAGTTTGTCTGAAATCTGCAAATAATGCGCGGGTCCATTCACAAGCGACCCGAACTCCCCCTATGCTTTAATTAAACCTGATTGCAACTCGAACCGCAAATGAAGACAAAACAATTACCGACCCGAAAAATTGCGTGCTTGGTGTCTAAGCTGAAGTTGGCTACTTATTCGCTAGCTTCTAAATACCTAACTTCCAGTTTTCCGGTCCACTTTAAATCATCCTGAAGCAACGCCAAGCCGCCAGTAGATGGGGTTAATAATTCACTTTTGAACAGTAAATTTCAACGAAGTGCTGAGAGAACTGCTTCTTAATCGCCATGGTCCACATGATCCGCAATGTCAGCACTGATTAATAATAAATTTTGCTGTAGAATAGTAAGTTGAGAAATGTGTGTACTTTCCTGCTGACTGCATTAAAAAGAAACATCTGGAAGACCTGACGAAAACTTCAACATTTAAATAAGAACAGAATGTCCCGTTTAGATAGACAGACAGATAGATAGATCTGGCCAAGTGATCAGCTGTTTCAGCAGACTGCTGAGACGGCATACCTGGCTCACATCTACATATGTGACTCACAAAGTATATTTCATCAACAACTTTATCCATCCCAGTCATACAGTGAGATCAACTGTTAGTAACGGTTGTGAAAGAATCCACAATATCCCTGTTAAGAAGCCAAGATGTCCCTGTTATTTGTAATTACAAGTGGCACGGCAGCATTAGAAAGAGACAGCAGGACGATTCAAATAAGTGTAAAATCCCCTGGTTCTTAAAGCTGCGGTACTGAATATCCACTCACTCAACAGCAAATATTCCACAGTAGGCCAGCTGATTGAAAACCAGAAACTTGATGTCAGGCGTGTTGAGGCCTGGCTCAATAGTAAAGGAGCTCCTGCACTTTATGAAATTTGTCCTCCCAGTTTTAGTTTTTTTAATGTGTCTAGGTTGAACAGAAAGGCAGGTGGATCAGCATGTTCATTTCATGGTACTTTATGCACTAAGCAAGTTTTTAGACACACTTTTCTATGTTTGTATACCTTGCAGTGCATCTTAAGTGTGATAAATCTGTTCATATGCTGGTGATCTATCATCCACCTAGCCTTAGCTCAGGTTTTCGTAATGGGTTTTGGGACCTTCTCTCTAATACTTTGATTCTGAATATGTTTTAATGACTGGCGATTTTAACTCATGCGACTTGTCGCAGAATGTGTCAGACTCCACTCGTAAACAAGGTCATGCCTTGGATTTAGTAATCTCTCTCTCTAGTTTCTCAAACAGGAGATGATTTGGTTTCTGACCATTATTGTGTCTTCTTTGAGATGCCAGTGTACACCATGAGTTGGAATGAAAAGAGGAAGGTCACGAAACACTATCTTACGGCTGATCCCCATGGAGGAGCACAAGTCCAATTTTAAAATTCAAACAAGACTAAGAAAATGGAAGCACACAAAGCTAACGGTTCATCACTACTGATAGGATGAAATCTAACATAAATTTTTAGCTATCCTAAATTCTAATAGTTAGAATCCAACTTAGAATTAGATAGAAATGCCATTTCTTGGTAAAATAATTGATAAAGTTGTGTCTATTCAGTTGATTAATTCTTAACACCAATAATCTCCATGAAGTCTTTCAGTCTGGCTTTCGGGCACACCACAGTACTGAAATGGCTCTTCTTAAAGTGATAAATGATTTAAGGATAATTAGAGACTCAGGTAACCTTTCCATTCTTGTTCTTGTAGATCTGTGCTGCCTTTGACATGGTACACCATGAGATTCTGCTAAACCAGCTGCATACCTGGGATGGGCTCTCTGGTACAGTCTTAGACTGGTTCAGATCATACCTGTGTGTGAACACTCTGCTGCACTTTGATACCTATGTCTCAAAGCATCGAGATATTACATGCAGAGTCCCCCAAGGCTCAATATTAGCACCTATATTATTTAACCTTTAAACGCTACCTGTTATGGCAGGGCATGACAGAGGAAGAGATTATCCATGTACTGGGTCCCTTTTTTTAGCGAAACAGAATATCAAGGCAGAAACAGGAAACAAAGGAATCACTAGGGGTCAAAATGAAACTAAGGCAGGGAGGAATACCAGGAACAACAATATCAAGGGTGGGTAGGTAAGAACACAGGAAACTACAGCAACTAACACAGGGTAACTAACTAGTTGCCATTTTATGTCTGTTGACCTAAGAAGAACACAGGGAAACAGCCACAATGAACCAATGAGTAACAAAACAAGAACAGGCATTTAAATACACTACTAACAAGACATGACGCAGGACAGGTGAGAACCATAACCAAATCAATCAATCACTAAGGGTACAGGGCAACACAGAACAGGTGGAGTAATTTACTATTAACAGACACTAGAGACTAGGAAACAGGAACAAACACTGAGGGCTAATCGACACCAGGAGAAATCGAGGAACACAAGTAAAATAGAAAATCGACAAGGCATGGGCAGGGTAACCATAAAAAGGCATAAATTAACCATACAGACACCTCAGGATAAAATAAAACCAAAATATAACACAAAGGTGCAGCAGGTCTCAGGCCAGCCTCAAACTCATGATGGGGGGGTATAAACCCATCAGGTCACACAGTCAACTCACTGAGCTACATGGCAGCGTGGGACATAGGAAAACACACTAGGGGAATTCCAAACGGTATGGCCAGTGGGAACTGCTGGCCAAACAGGGAGAAGACATATGGGACAGGGCCAGATGGGCACTGACCCTGACAGCTACCACTATCAACTATGATAAATAAACATAACTTTCATCAGTATGCAGAAGACACACAGCTATATCTGTCTCTAGCTGCTGATGCTCATGGGTCTACCCACCACCTGCTTGAAAGCATAGATGACATAAACCCATGAATGTCGGAAAACTTTCTAAAACTAAACAATTTAAAAACAGAGATCCTTGTTATTGGGAATGCAGTACAGAGGAAGAATATACTGGTGTACTTAGAATCAATGTCTCTGAAGGCCAACGAGATAGAAACCTGGGAGCCCTTTTCAATGGCCTTCCAGGCTAGAGTCCCTGGCAAGGTAAGAGAGTCCAATGCATAAAAACGTAACCAGTTTTAATAAATGTATGCCTTTTCTAAAATTTAGAAGCGCACAGAACCGCCGTTACTAATGGTAAAAACACCTGGAATTATACTAAAACTTAAATTTCACTAACACTTTGTATGACAAAACATTCGGCAGAAATGGGGCGTGGCCAAGCATTGCGCCAGCAGATTAAACGTCAAGGCGTTGAACGTTAAGCGTAATACGTTGTGATTATCGTTACGTCATGACTTTAGTTACTGCTTGGTAGCAGTGGAGCCGGAAGGTATATGAGGGATGTGAGGTGAGTATAGGAACGGGCGAGACCACTGATTTTCTTTTTGATCCTAAACCAAATGATATCAGGGTTGGTATCCCGATGTCGATATTCGGTACCGACCCAAACCTTTCACATTATGTTTGGTACAAAAACCCTGGCGGATTAAATTTGCCGGGGGGGGGAGGCTGAACCGGGCACTAAAATACATTCACACGCATCCCCCTTGCGCCTCTCCACCACAGACTGTTTATTACATTTTTACTTTTGCACATATTAATTGCATATTTGTACATATTATTTATATAATACGTTTTGTCTTGTGTCTTTGTTTTCTGGCTTAAGCTCGTTGTGTTGACGCGTACAATAACAGCAATAAAGATTGAATTGAAATGTAATTTGCCGAGCGGGGGAGGGGAGGAGAGGGGTTCCTCCTGGTCCCTGAAAATCCGCCTATCAATATTTCACCCCCCCCCCCCTTATGCCTGGTATGGGTTCCTGCCCTGTGGGGTGTACTCCGACGTCAGCTTTACATGCCCACAGTTAAATCGATAGAGCCGGGTAAACAAACACGCTTGCTAGCGTTTAAAGGTACTGTGTGTTGAGGTGTCGGTCGTTGAGGAGCCTGCTCAAAGAGCCAACTCGTTACGTGAACAAAACGAGCCAGCCCCCATCTGAGAGCTGATATCTTTTTTCTTTTTTATGTTTGTATAAGACAATTATAGGATGATCTTTTTGCCACACTTACTTCATGTACTGATTGAACGTTGTGTTGATGTGCGTGTCGTGCGACCAATCACGTGTGAAGAAAATTTACTTTATATGGGACATCACAGTTACATCGTGACATACATTTATGCACAAGGACCAGATGCACTGTTTAGTGTTTGTAGTGAAACGCTAACGTTCACTAAACGTATATAATAGTGTTTTATGTTTGTATGGTAATGTTTTTATACCAAACATAAAATAATGTTATTCTCGAAATTATAAGGTTTAGTATAATTACATAGAATAATTTAAGTGATATCCATGCAGAGATAACAATAATAGGTCAAAATATTGCTAAATTTGGCTGAATTGTAAAAGCTAGAAGTGATACTAAATTGAGAGCTGTTTGGGAGCTGAAAGAGCCAGTTATTTTTGCTGAGCTGAGTCAAATGATCTGGCTCACTAAGAGTGTAATCACAGTTGGCTATCTGTACCATGCCCAAGCACATTTGACCCCCAAAGTCTAGCTCGTTTGACTAGTGTGATCACTCCATACTGTGCTTGGACACAGTATGCTGAATCATGTCCAGGCCTGCTTGAAGAGGTGAGTCTGGGGACAGTTCAGTTGGACTCGGGCACAATACACATCTAGTGTGACTGGTAATCGTGCCAGAGCACGGAACACAGACATGCCTTCAGTGATGCGACTGACACGTTCGTGCGCACATGTACACTATAATGACCTGGACCCAGAAGGAATAGATCGGGTAGGCTGTACAGGTAGCGACAAACATTTAACAAAATTTGACAAAAAGTTACCACTTTGGTCTATGACAGAGGTGCAGTGTTTTCTGGAAACTTGGGCTGACAAAATTATTCAGGAATAACTAGATGCAACACTCAAAAACACAGAGATATTTGGTAAACTACGGGACTATCTTCTTATATGTGCAGCATGATTGAAAGAAAATCTCTGCGTTGTATAAATCTTTAAGAGGGCCACATGTCATCGCACCCAAAACGACTCCTGCTAAGCCTCAAAATAAGAACATTAATCATGAACTCCATTGTTACACAAAAAGTTGCATGAGGATGACGAAAGTGTGCGCAGGCCTGTAATGTTAAATGCAGTGTGAGTGCAGACCAGCAGGGGGAGTGGGGAGTGGGGACAATCGTGCTTGGGCACGGTATAAAGCAACCGGGCCGGATTTGAGTAAACCCTAAAAAGAGACCGAACTCCCAGCACCAGTACTATGATAATGGTTCTGCTCTGTTGAAATTGCATTAAAGGGGCAATGTCAACATATCACACTAAATACACAAACTAAAAGGTGCCCCTTGATAGGTAGAACGAAGGTAATACATGCCCTGCTCGTCAGGCAGTTTGAATATACATTTTTGATGAAAGCATTTTAAGCTAAGTCCTGCACTTAAACCTGCTTGTAACAGGTTAGGCGTGCAGCGTAAATTATTTTCCATGGCAGTATACCCCATTTAAAAATGAGTTATGATTTGTAGTAGTTTTGTGAAAATTATCGAAAGTATCAATTATATCATGTATAAAACTATTTCAAGACTCGTTTTTCATGGTATTGATTCTACAGCCCACACTTGTGGTTCACTATGACCACTGGGTTTCATAGGGCACCAATGCACAAGAGTACTAAGTGTGGTCTCACACGGGGTGTTATTGGCTGTGTTGACACAAGCCTCATTATTCAATTGCAATTTTTTGCTTAGATTGGATTTACTTATTGTGACTTCACATTTATAATTGTAAGAGACCTGTTTCTATCTGTAATGTGAATGCATCTGTCCTCCGAAACGGCACATTTGCACACACATGTTTTGTCTCAACTGTAGCTCTGCTCCATTGTTATTTAGCTGTGCTGCCAGTGCTGGCTAGCAATTGAACCGATGGAGGACCACATATGAAAGTGACTCAAATGTGATTTGGAAAGATCAGATTACTATGTCCACACAGCCCTGAAAAAATACGATCTGTGTCACATTAAGGCTAAAGATATAATTTGAGTCATTTCAGCCTGGTAATGTGAACGTAGCCACTAAGACTCTTAGTTCCAAAGTGTCAGAGCTTTCACTGCACCTAACTGATAAACGGTGTAGCTGGAGTGATGTCTGAAAAAACTTTGGTTTTGTGCCATATAAAGACAGTAAACCACAGGACATATGCAAGCTTGTATGCAAGTTATGCCACCACACAAAACTGACGAAGGGGGCAAACACCATGAATTCAGCTTAACATTTAAAGGATCGACACGTGACAGAATACAGGGAGTTTTGAGAGATGGATATGTTATTTTGGAATTACTGAAATATTAGTCTTTGTGAGCCTGTTATGGCTGAAGTAGAGATGAGCATTTTTTTCTACAGGTTAAAACATTTTTTGTAGCCAGTTAAACATTTCCACATTAAAGACAACAGTCTGTAATTATTTTTACCTGTGGTTTGTGTTCAGCGTTCAGCTCCATGCAATCTTATGAGATCATGTTGATTAATACTGATCATTTAGATAGACACTTTTGGAGTCGTGCAGTTGTTAGAGTTGTTTGTACTTTGAGTTATACGATGAGGACCTGTAAAAGTAATGTGCATCTGTTCTATCACACATGTCATAATAATATAAAGTAACATCTAATTTTAAAGTGTTTACTGCTCCTGTATATCTCTGAACACGATTACAGTGGCTACTGCTGTATGACATTATGCTTTGACTGGCAATGCAATGCCAAGGTTTTTTTTTATATAGTGATATGAGTTTACAAAAGGTTGTGAAGTGTATAATGCATGTATAAATTGCAATTAAAATACATTTTTTAAGTTGCATTATATACCGTGAGTATCAGAAATGGTGCCGAATTTCAATACTTTTCATGGTATCGTATCAAAGTATGACATTTTAGTATCCTAACAGCATTAATATATAGTATGCAAAACTTGGAATTAAGCAAAGAGAAACCTTGCCAGTAAACCCAGCTTCGTGGTACACCCCTAAAAAAGATATTTTAATGTTAGAATCAATTCTAATCGATTTTGATTGGAGTGGCCAGTGGCAGGTTTGTTTGTTGGGCATGACAGCTAAAAGAGAAACTAGAGACAATTAAAAATGATGTAAGATCAGTAATCCGCTAATCAGCGTGTGAACAGGGGTAGGGGATCCTGTCAGCAGATCGATTGGACAAGTTTATTGATGTGGGGTGGCATCATGATGACCTCTTAGATTCTTCCCTGTAGCACAGATTCATTGGCAGCCAATTTGTACATTAGATTAAAGCTTCCATGGTTACTATGGATGTGCTGGATTCTCTGAATAAGAATACATATGGTTTCGTGAACAGTCAGCCATTAGTCCATTAGTGCCTTCTGAGATGCCTCAGAAGCTGTTCGATGGATCTTTTACAAGCTTAACTGACACATTGTATGTGGGGAGATCTGAAACTGTGTAAAGTTTTTTTTTGAGAAAAATCACAGCAAAATTGAAATGGTGTCACTAAGTGGTGGGACTTGAAAAGACTGCCAGAGACGCATGCACACTGGCGAATCTGATTACATTGTGACAAGTCACACAAAGTTGGGTTTAAATAAGGAGGTGGGGAGAGCATGTAGGGGGGCTAAGGATGGTAGAGTTTGGGGGTGTGAGAGGAGTAGGCATTAGATGGGAGGAGGGGTCGTTGGTGCCATCCAGGGAATAGACCTACACTGTTGCCATTCCCACAGCATTTACTTTGTGAGATGTTTTAGGGATGCTGATTTAGTTAGTGCATTGGAGGAATAATTTCTAGCTATGAATTGAATGTTTTTAGTTTCGTGCGTATGTCATACCAAGCTTACTCCTTTTTTTTTAGTTCCCTCCATGACCACAGACTGAGGAGATGCAAATGCAGAAATGCAAAAAACATTTACTAACAGAGCAGCGTGAACGTGAACCGTGGCCTTCTCACCAAAGCCAAGGTAAGGCTGGCTACACTTCAACTCCAAGCAGGTAAGTTCTGTTTTAGTTTTGTTATTTAAGGTCAGGCCATTGACATATTGAATGGAGGCAGCTCCAGCCTCCAGGACTGCATCCTCTTCAGAAGTCCATCCAGCTGTGATGATGGGACTTTATTTGCCACTTGCATGAGTATAAAGGAATTCTGCAGTTTTCACACATCCTGTCTCTTTGTTATGCTATTGTTAGCCATTAATTGTGCACCTCTGGAGCAGTTTTTGGCATTAGGAGCCTTGCTGAAGGGCCCAACAGTGATATGATCACTCTGCCAGCTGCAGGATTTGAACTGGCAACCTTCTGATCACAGGCATAGAGCCCAATACCACAGAGCCACACACCGCCACATTAGGCAGAACAAGTTTTCAGGTGCTTTGGATCTTAATCCTGATGACCCAGTTAGAGCAGAGCTGAGAGCTCTGTACCTGATGCTGCAGGACAGAGACATCGTCTTTATCATGATTCGGGTAAATGAACAGGTTCAAAGCATGTTCATCATTCCCTTTCTGCGCATACACGTCCCCATACAGGGCTGTGGCCAGCTGCAGCATGGACCAGAAACCTCCCCAGCTAAGTGTGGCAGATGTGAAGGAGGAAGTGCAGGACGTCCTCATATCGGTTGTGGAGGGGCCCAGGCACAGCAGCCCTGCCAAGGTGAAATGGAGCGCTGCTGATGTGGGGCCCAGCTGCCTTCTGCACTCACATGTTGCTTGCCTTACTTGGTAGTATCCAGGCAACCGCATGAACCTTGACCTTTCTGAAGTCATCTGGGATTTTACAGTCTGTATGTGTCCTGCCTCAAGCAATGTAACTTTGACAGTGGATCTGCATCTAAACACCTTCTCAAGCCTGCTGTCACCTGTGCTTTTACACTGTAGTACTTTCAGCACTAAGTGAGCTGCTTAGATGGATTAGGAGTGGAGAGAGAGCAGCAGCCTGAGGGCAGCTTGTGTTCAGTATCACTCAAGAAAAAAGTCTCCTGTATGACACCTGGTAAAATCATTTGTAGACCTGTCCCTGTCCCTCTTTGTGTGATTTTAAAATGTCACTTTCGCTCCCATAGATCAGATGAACTCTTTACAGAAGAAGTTTATTGGCTCTGTTCTCTTTTCCTCAGAAAGCAGAGAGTACAGTGTGTCCCGTATTTAATGGGGAGGTGAAAGAAGAAACAGTGTTTCAGGACATGATTGAGGAGAAGCTGACTACCCCTCTTCAGGTGGACAATACTGAAGGGAGACTGAGAACGAGAAGAGGGAATGTCAGACCTCCAAACCCAGGTGACTATACAAAAATCTTTCAACTTGTAGAATATTCTACATGGTGCATCACACTGATATCTAGTGCTGTCTGTGTTACTGAATTCTTTTTCTATTAGACTCCACTGCCATGGACTTTAATTCTTCTGAATCCATCACTTTTGTTTTCATTGCCCAATTCCAAACTTATGTTTGCTCTTCTCTATGCCTCTTTATTCAGTTCAAGCTCTCGCACCAGGGAGGAGAGTGGACAAGTTTCCCTGTTCTCATTGTCCTTCGTCCTACACGTTAGAGACTTACCTTCACAGACACATTAAGAAATTCCACCCTGAGGAGTTTGGCCCTGGTGTGGTACTGAAAGTTCATTGGTGCTCCCATTGTGGGAAGACTTTCAATCATTTAGAAGACCTAAGAAGACACCAGCGGATTCACACAGGGGAGAGGCCCTACCAGTGCTCCCAGTGTGGTAAGAGTTTCAGTCAGTTAGGAAGTCTAAAGATACACCAGCGGACTCACACAGGGGAGAGACCGCATCATTGCTCGCATTGTGGGAAAAATTTCACTCGGTCAGGTGAATTACAAAGGCATATGCGGACCCACGGAATAGAGAAGACATATGAATGTTCCCAATGTGGGAAGAGCTTCACTTGGTTCAAAGATCTAAAAACACACCAACAAGGTCACATAGTAGAGAAACCCTACCTCTGCTCCCAGTGTGGTCACAGGTTCCCATGCGTTGAAGAACTAAAGATGCACCAGCAAATTCACACTGGTGAGAAGCCCTACCAGTGCTCTCACTGTGGGAAGAGCTTCAGTCAAGTAGGAACACTAAAGGCGCATGAGCGGACTCACACAGGGGAGAGACCCTACCAGTGCTCTCAGTGTGAGAAGAGTTTCAGTCAAGTAGGAACACTCAAGATGCACCAGCGGATTCACACAGGGGAGAGGCCCTACCAGTGCTCCCATTGTGGGAAGAGCTTCATTCAGTTAGGAGCCCTAAAGACGCACCAGCGGATTCACACAGGAGAGCGACCCTTCAAGTGCTCCCAGTGTGGGAAGAGCTTCACTCACCAAGGAAACCTAAAATCTCACCAACAGACTCATACAGGAGAGAAACCCTATGTCTGTGCTCAGTGTGGGAAGAGCTTTGGTCGTTTACGAGAGATTGAAAAACACCAGCGAAAACACAAGGAGAGACGCCTTACCACTATGCAGTGAGGAAGGAATTTCACTGTCACGTGTTTTAAAGAGAGACCGGTGTGAGTAACAAACACTGAACAAAGCAGCCACAGACTGTATGGCGTCCCTTAGGAACCCCTATGGAATAACATAACACTATGCTGTTTGATTATTCCTTTGTATCTTGAAATGAACAAAGTGAAATTTGTGGACCTCAGCTTCTGACTGGCAAGCCAGATGGGCCACATCACATGGTGTAAAAAAGACAGGATGTGAGACAAGGTGTGCTGCTGCTGCAGAGCTTCGAACCAAAGGAGGAAACTCATAAGAACTTCTACCAAGGTGTTTCATACTTCATATGTGTCAAGCTGTACAATTATAGAAAAAAAGAATAAAAGTTAATTGTATTCTCTGAATGAGGAATACATATAGTCTTGGAACTGGTCCTCTGCTGCAGTTGCTTGTAACTGAACAGAGGGAGCATTGTGCAAACAATGGAGTGCTCATGCATTAAAATCCCAGGAAGTATATATGAATTGTAGCCCTTCCCTCTGGTGTCTTTTTGGATAAAAGCATCAGTTAAATGTAAATGAGTAAAAAAAAAAAAAAACTGCCCGTGGCCCCTCCAGGGTTCCGTTTATACCACAAGGAGCGTTACGTGCAGTCCATAATATGCTGTGAGTAATTGTAGCATTGTATATATGAACATCCCCCCCCTTTCTCTTTTTGATTTCAATTTAATTTTTAGGCTTATTTTTCTTCTGCCCTCTGTTTGTTCTGAATGATTGTTCCACCATAAAAGGAATTTATTTTGCAAGTGTTATCGTGTGTATATATTAGGGCTGGGTATTGACACAGCTACCCCGATACGATTCAATTCCGATTTGCAAGTGAATCATTCAGTTCATTCCGATTCTGCATTTGTTCCATAACATCGAATTTATTTCAGCCTCTTCAAAATCACGAGCGTGCCACAGAAGCATGTTTTCCAGGATTGTACAAAAATTAATGTTAGTCTATTAGAAGGCTGGGGTCAGTATCAAACTGTCACTGTTACAAATGTAAGAGAGTTTTTTTTAATCCATAGTACCAGGGTTTTACATGTTTTATATGTAATAAAATAAACCGATGTAGTTTCTTGGACAGACCTCAAAGCTACACGAACAGCACAGGAAGTTATGTTTCAGGTGGGTGCACAATTGCTTAAATGCACAGTATTACCCAGGCTGAAGCCCAGGGGCCTCCTCTAAAAAGGGACCTTTGCGGATCGACAACTTTTACCTTTTTCCCCCACCCCTGGTTGACGACAACACCATGGTGGAGCTCTGATTGTATAGTTCAAAGTGGATCTGTTTTATTTCCAACATATTACAGGAATCAGCCATTTTCTGTTACTACGAGACTGTTGTCCGTTGGGCGTTGGCAGACACCCCTGTTTTGTGGATTGGAAATTGAATCATTGAAAAGCACATTAGCGGTGAGAGGTTTCTCAGTTTCAGACCAGAATGGCTGCCGGACAAACAAGCAAGCAAACACAAAAATTTAGAATCCCTGTATTTTTAATATTTAAGAGCTAGAGAAAGAACACAACTCCAGGTCTCATTGCAAGTACAGAACCCAAAACCATCCCATGACCTGGCCTAAGTCAGGACAGCACAACAGCCAGACTCTAAGCAGAAACATGCGCTGTCTTCACAAATGGCACCTATATACAAACCTTCCTATATGATTCATATTGTAAATAGCTTAAAACTTTTTACAGCAGTGTTAGTTAAGGTTTTAGCTACCAGTCAGCATAAAGAAAGGAAGTTATGACAGTATAAAGTTGATGTTCCACCACAGAGTGGAAATTTTCCACCTCTTTTTAACTTTCTAGTGGTCCTGATACATTTTTATAGCAAACACCCCAAATATAATAATGAATCAAAAATGGTAATTATCATTGAGTGTATAGGGGAATTTTACTTTAAATTATGTCTCACCTTAGATCTATTCATCATTTCAAAATTACAAAAATGTGAATGTCCCTCCTTCAATAAACTGAATGTACCTGCCCTGCCAGTTTGTTTTTAACTGATTAAAAGCTCATATGATTTGACCTTCTCATTATGGTGATTGGGTTACATGTACAATGTTGATTTTCAGCCATTTATTGATCTTGGGGAAATTACAACAAAAGCATATAGTTACACATAGCCTAAACTGACGGCAGCGTTTGATGGCATGATGTCATTTAACTTTTATTCTAGGCCTGTTTCATACACGTAAGCTTATGTCAGTCATCTAATGTCAATCCTTTGATCAAGGATGGGCTGGGTCTGTATTATAACTGTCTTTAATATTTGAATTTAAATTTAAAATTTTAATTCAAGAGTGTGAATTGAATGATAAATGTATTATAAAAATTAGGATTAGATTAAAAAGCCCTAAAACCACAACCTAAAAGTAATAACAAGCCTTTAGGAATTGCTAAAGAAAGCCCAAAATATCTTATTATAAGTAGACTTGACAACACTGATTGGTCGTCCACGGTGAAAATGTCATTCGGTGCAATAGTAGCTGCTAAACAAAAATACGAACTACAATGTAACTTAAGTAGCAGTGGTGCAATCGACAAAGACCACGGCAGTAGTTTAAAACTACCTAGTTCCAATGTATGATTTAAGTTACACTTTGCACCCAGCCTTACAATCAGTCTTACACTTAGCTGGTGCAATGCATTGCTGATCAGTTTTTTTAAACCAGTTGCACTGAAATTGAAATGATATTACTTAGTGGTGGCGCAAGAGAAGACGGCCAGAGACCTATGTATGCTGGTGAACCTGATTACATTGTTTGAGACAATTTGGGCTTTTGATGAAAATTTTTGGGGAGGTGGGGAGAGCATGTAGGATGGCTAAAAATAGTAGAGGTTGAGGGTGTTATTTTTGATTTGCACACATATAAAGGAATTCTACAGTTTTCACACATCCTGTCTCTCAGTTATGGTGTTGCTAGCCATTAATTGAGTGCCCTTGGAGCAGTTTTTGGCATTAGGGCCCTTGTTGAAGGTCCCAACAGTGATATGATCACTCTGTGTCTAATCCTACAGAGCCCCACACTACCATGTTAGACAGAATAAGTTTGCAGGTGCTTCGGATCTTCATCCTTACGACCCACTTTGAGCAGAGCTGAGAGCTCTGTGCCTGATACTGCAGGACAGATACATCATCTGTATCATGATTCTGGTAAATGAACAGGTTCAAAGCATGTTCATCGCATCCTTTCTACTCGCAGACGTTCCCCTGCAGGGCTGGGGGCATCTATAGCATGGACCACTAACCTCTCCAGCTAAGTGTGGCAGATGTGAAGGAGGAAGTGCCTGGTAAAATCATTGGTAGACCTAGCCCTGTCTCTCTGTGTGATGCTGTAACATGGCGCTTTCACTTCCATAGACCAAATGATCTCTTTAAAGAGGAATTTTATTGACTCTGTTCTTTTTTCCTCAGAAAGGAGAGAGTACAGTGTGTCCTGTCCTTAATGGGGAGGTGAAAGAAGAAACAGTGTTTCAAGACGTGACTGAGGGGAAGCTGGCTGGGAGTGTCAGACTTCTAAACCCAGGTGACTATAGAAAAGTTTCCAACTCCCAGAAAATTTCATATACCACATTACACGGATATCTAGTGCTGTATCAATTAGTGTTACAGAATTCTTGCTTTATTATAGTGGTTTTCCATTGGCATACAGGAACCAGGTTGTACCTGACCCATACCACAAAGAGACACTAGTTACAGTGCATTTCCAGCTCGCTTTGATTTTCCACAGCAGTAATAGCTCAGTAAAGGCGTCGCTGGGTTTCAAGAGCAACAGTGATGTAAAACCGAAAGAGAAGCTTGTTTAATGTTCACATGACGTACGCAGTGATTTACTACGGGCTAATTTCTGCTACCACGTCTTTAAGAATCACTGTGTCATGTTTGTATCAAATGCTAGTGGAATTAGCATTAGCTTGAGTAAATTTTAGGGGTGCAACGGATCACAAATGTTTTACTAAGGTTGATGTTTACTAGCGTCTACAAAACAAATGACTATTAAATATAATGTAGTATTTCGATGTTTTGTGGATAATTGTTGCATATATATTTTCAACAACGTAGAAGCTTTTGTTCATTATTATATCATCTGGCCCAGTTCAGTACACAATATTGACAGAAATATACGTAGGTTTAAATTCATACAAACCTGACCAGTTTTATTAAATGTGTGCCTTTACTAATATGCAGAAGGGTACAGAAACCCAGGTCGTAATGGTAAAAATATATGGAATTATACAACTGTGGGTGATTTTCACTAATACTTGATACGACAAATTAAAATTACGACTTTCTGACATACATAATTCAATGCCGTTCGGTAGAAATACATATTCGGTACAAATGGAGCGTGGCCAACCACAGCGGCAACTGGGAAACGTCACGTCGTCTGACGTAATACGCCGCTGTGGTCGTTACGTCTTGGTGCAAGTTCTGCTGGGCAGCGGAGTAGCGGGAAGGAATATGAGCGATGTAGGCAGAGTATTTTAGACGAGCGATACCAAATAATACCAAGGTTGGTATCCCGATGCATATATTCGGTGCCGGCCCAAACCTTTTCCGGGCCCTAAGCAACATTTGGGTAGTGGGCGGATTAAATTTGCGGTGGGGAAAAAAGGCTGAGCCGGGCACTAAAGGACTATCACACATATCCACCACGCGCCGCACAGATACATATTATTACATTTGTACTTATGCACATATTTATTGGCTATGTTGCGCATATTATTTACATATTTCGTTTTGGGAAATGCTGACTCAATCTCGTTGTGCTGTCACGTACAATGACAATAAAGAATTGACCTGACATTTGCGAGCCGGGGAGGGGAAGGGAAGAGAGGAGAGGAGAGGAGTACCCTGCCTGGTTGGAGTTCACATTCTGGGGGTATTCCTGAAAGCGAGTTAGGGTTTAAACCTTAACTATCACCAGCAATGCGTCCAAAACGACGTAAACATAATTATCGGTTCCAGAAACACTGATTACGACTTCGGGTTTATTGACGTCTGGGAATGTTAACGCTAACTTCAGCGCGGTCTCACGGAACGACAAAAAACCATAATCAGCCGGTAGCTGATAAAAGGATTTGCCATGGAAAGGACGATTAAATGCATACTGTTCGGTATTTTCCGCGGTTGGAAATGGAGAAACTAAATGAGTATCATCAGCATATCAATGAAACCCAACACCATGATTTCTAATAATGTTACCAAGTGGTAGCATATATAAAGTGAACAGTAGCGGACCCAGCACTGTTCTCTGTGGGACACCATATTTAACTTTAGTGGGCTTGGAAGATTCATTGTTCATGTGGACAAACTGATAACGATCGGTTAAATAAGAGCGAAATCAAGAGAGAGCTGGCCCCTTAATGGCAACCACAGACTCTAGCCAGTCCAAGATAATATTATGGTCCACAGTATCAAATGCTGCAGTTAGATCCGGTAATAGCAACAAAGATATGCAGCCACGGTCAGAAGCCATAAGCAGATCATTCATTAGTTTGATTAAAGCTGTTTCTGTGCTGTGGTTTGGTGTAAAGCCAGACAGATATAATTCATTAGAATTATTTTTCTGTAGGAAAGAAGACAGCTAATGAACAGCAACTTTTTTCCAGGATCTTTGAAATGAATGGAAGATTTGAGATAGGTCTATAATTTCTCAAATCACTAGGTTCAAGTTCTGGTTTCTTTAGAACAGGTCTAATAACAGCTATTTTATGGTTTTGGAACATATCCAAGCCTAAGAGACCATTTTAATAAATTTAACAAGGTACTGCTGATCAGTGGTTCAATCTCCTTAAGGAAATTTATAGGAATTGCATCTACAAGACTGGTAGAAGATTTGCAGGAGGAAATTAAGCTCAAAAGTTCTGATTGTTTTATAAGAGAGGAAGATTCAAAAATGTCATTATCAGTTTAAATAGGACTTGCAGAAGATTGGTAGCTGTATGTAGCCACAGACATGCACTTGATGGTCTTTCTTATCTTAGTTATCTTACCATAAAAAAATGTAACAAAGTCATCACTCTTAAGAGCTTGTGGGACTTGCGAGTTTAACACAGATTCAAACAGAAATTTAGGATTGTTTTTGTTCCCTTCTATTAACCTGGAGAGAGACACAGATCTAGCAGTCAGTAGTGCTTGTCTATACTTAGAGAGGCTTTCTTCCCAGACGGATTTGAAAACTTCTAGTTTAGCTGAGTGCCATTTTCGCTCTAGCTTGCATGAAGCCTGTTTAACTTAACGCGTATGTTCAGAGTACTAACAAAAAGCTCATGACTTTATTTTATTTATTGTGGTGTTTGTGAGCAATTACTGTGAAAACATGTTATTTGTAATGATGTCCTTGAGAACACCGCCATCTCTAAGGTCTGCAAGGTGAAGGGGCTGTTGTTCCTCTGGCATAGTGTATGGTACCGCTGGATGGGTCTTTTGACTGATTGTGACAGTAATGTGCAGTTCTACATAAGCGATAGTAATGTCTCTCTGGGCTGACCCACACAGACACTAGAACTGGGTCTTGAGTTTGTCTATAGTCACCTTAACCCTGGTTCTAGTACTGCCATGGGGCAGGTTGAAGTGTGACTACGGTCCAAGTGCAGGGTCAGGGTAAGGGGTCATAACACTGGACAGGACATGGTACCCGTTGACCCCAAGAAGGAGACCATGCAGCTGTTATATTACAGGGCAATAGACATTTCAATTTGTGATAATTTAAGCTATGAATGGAGTTTTTATATATTCTGTACAACTTTGTCGTACAATGTACATTCCCTATAAATTCTTGAGTTGTGGGCAGAGCCTAATCATTTTGCTTGGACATTGAATATCATTTGTGTAGTATCACAAATGATCTTGAGAGTGGACACCGGTTGGCCCTAATAAGTCACAGCACATTGGGAAAAGAAGATTTGTATTGGAATAAAGTGTTCTGACACTACCTGCACATTAATGCTGTGTAAAGGTTTGCTGTTCACATAATCTCCTTCATTTACTAAAGGGACAGTGATGGGAATGTGAATTCCATCTAGGCATTAAATGATATTAGTAAGTCTTGCAAAATTTTGAGACTTATATGTATTCATTGTTGTAAATCGTTTAGTTCTGTTACCAATAAACACTTCTGTAATAAATAGCAAACCTGCAGTTTGGTGGAACCATCTTTTAATTTTTCTCAGAGGTTTATGTCCTGGACAAATGACAGAATAGCAGTCTGGTAAATGCTTATTACATAGATGGCTTTCAGTAGGGAAAAAATAGAGAGCAGTAACCAAAGATTGTAATAACCTGAGTACAAATCCACGGTGTGTGATGTGTGAAATGAGAGGCTGAAAATAGGTGTTAAAATAAATAAGATAAACTTTAATGAAATCAAACTGAATTTTACTGATTCCAGGTGAAAATTACTGAATAAAACATAGACTGGAACAGGGTTGTGGTGAGTGATGAATGGATGGGAGGCTGAGTCTTTACTAGGGGGGGCTGATGGCAAACTATTCATGATTTAAGCCAATAAATACTCATTTATTTGGGAAGCTAAAAAACATTTTAGGGGGGCTAGTTCAAGTTCATCCACGGTGGTGTGCTTCAGTCTGCCACACATTGCGGTAAGTTTTTGCATACACATAAGCCTGATGCTGAAAGACAGATACATCATCTATATCATGAACAGGTTCTAAGCATGTTTTTCATCCCTTTCTGCTCGCAGACGTCCCCCTGCAGGGCTGTGGCCAATTACAGCATGGACCAGAAACCTCCCCAGCTAAGTGTGGCAGATGTGAAGGAGGAAGCACAGGATGTCCTCATATTGGTTGTGGATGGGGCCGGGCACAGCAGCCCTGACAAGGTGAAATGGAGCTCTGCTGGTGTGGGACCCAGCTGCCTTCTGCACTCACGTTGCTTGCCTTGCTTGTTGTTATAATCTGTTGTAATATGAACACTTGTCCTTATGTGATATATGTAACCGGTATATCTGTGTTGTGTGAATTTTCTGTTAAACGCACTCTGATACTATGTTGCAATAGAAAATTAACAAATTCAAAATAAACAGATTGTGTAATCATGCACATTAAGCAAAATAACCTTGTTATTATATATGTAGTGTAGCAAATTAAAAAGTAAAACACATATGTTAAATCAGCATATAAGTGTGCCACTGCCTTCATTCAAGGTGCGTGGTAAAAGGCACAACTGCCCAGTTAATACTAGAGCCACCCGTTTCTAGCAGCATCAAAATTGTTGGGCTAGTTTGCAAACCCTACAGACTATTTACAAGGTAATAAAATGTTACATACATGTTAATGCGTGTGCATGTGTGTGCAGACTTATCTCGAATAGAAAATCTCACTTCATCTAGCTGACCAAAGTTGGCAACCTTGCATTTTTATTTGAAATGAATTGAATGTAGAATGCACCATTTTCTGCAGCTTATTATTCCGTTTGTGATGACACTCCGACAATTATAAAACAAAGATACAAAAACATTACCTACACTATATTGCCAAAAGTATTGGGACGCCTGCCTTTACACACGAGCTTTAATGACATCCCATTCTTAATACATAGGCTTTAATATGGAGCTGGCCCACCCTTTGCAGCTATAACAGCTTCAGTTCTTCTAGGAAGGCTTTCCACAAGGTTTAGGGGTGTTTATGGGAATTTTTAACCATTCTTCCAGGAGAGCATTTGTGAGGTCAGGCACTGATGTTGGATGAGAAGGCCTGGCTCGCAGTCTCCGCTCTAATTCATCCCATACGTGTTCTATCGGGTTGAGGTCAGGGCTCTGTGCAGGGCAGTCAAGTTCCTCCACACCAAACTCGCTCATCCATTTCTTTATAGATCTTGCTTTGTGCACTGGTGCGCAGTCATGTTGGAACAGGAACCAAGCTGTTCCCCCAAAGTTGGAAGCATGAAATTGTCCAAAATGGCTTTGTATGCTGAGGCATTAAGAGTTCCTTTCACTGGAACTAAGGGGTCAAGACCAACCCCTGAAAAACAACCCCACACCATAATCCCCCCTCCACCAAACTTGGCGGTGTACACTTGGCACAATGCAGTCAGGCAAGTACTGTTCTTCCGGCCACCGCCAAACCCAGACTCGTCCATCGGATTGCCAGACAGAGAAGCATGATTTGTCACTCCAGAGAACACATCTCCACTGCTCTAGAGTCCAGTGGCAGTGTGCTTTACACCACTGCATCCGACGCTTTGCGTTCCACTTAGTGAAACCCGTTCCATGAAGCTCTCTGCGCATTGTTTTTGAGCTAATCTGAAGGCCACATGAAGTTTAGAGGCCTGTAGCTATTGACTCTGCAGAAAGTTGGCAATTTCTGCACACTGTGCGCTTTAGCATGCGCTGTCCCTGCTCTGTGAGTTTACGTGGCTGTTTTTCCCAGTTGCATCCACTCTGTTATAATACCACTAACAGTTGACCGTGGAATGTTTATTAGCAATGAAATTTCACAAATGGACTTATTGCACAGGTGGCATCGTATTACGGCACCACTTTTGAATTCACTGAGCTCCTGAGAGTGACCCATTCTTTCACAAATGCTTGTAGAAGCAGTCTGCATGCCTAGGTGCTTGATTTTATACACCTGTGGCCATGGATGTGATTGGATCACCTGAATTCACTGATTTGGAGGGGAGTCCCAATACTTTTGGCAATATAGTGCATGTCGCTTTTTATATATTTTCATAATAAGATCACGTTATATGGATTAGGAGTGGAGAGACAGCACAAGCTTGTGTGCAGTATCAGTCAGGAAAAAACTCCTGTATGATGCCTGGTGAAAACACTAGCAGACCTGGCCCTGCCTCTGTGTGTGATGCTGTAACATGGCGCTTTCAGTCCCATAGACCAGATGAACTCTTTAAAGAAAAATTTTATTGACTCTGTTCTCTTTTCCTCAGACAGCAGAGAGTAGAATATGTCCCGTCTTTAATGGAGAGGTGAAAGAAGAAACAGTGTTTCAGGATGTGACTGAGGAGAAGCTGGCTGCGAGTGTCAGACCTCCAAACCCAGGTGACTATAGAAAAGCTTCCAGCTTCCAGAAAATTCCACATGCTGTATCACAGATATTTAGTGCTGTACGCAATCTGTGTTACTGAATTCTTGCTCTGTTATGGTGCTTTTCCATTGGCACACAGGAACCGAGCCATACCTGACCCATACCACAAATGGACACTAGTTACAGTGCATTTTCTGCTCAGTTTGATTTTCCAGTGCAGAAAGGTCGACTTAGTAAAGCCTTTGCTGGGTTTGGATGCTGGGATGGGTGATGTAAAACTGAAGCAACGCGAGGTTTTTGTGGTAACCTTTAGTTCAGCTGTTCCAAGCCAGGTGTGAGGACTCACAGCCAATCAGTCCTCTAATTAGTAATATAATTAGGGAGTTTCAGCGAAAACCCTCATACAAAGCGGCCTTTTCTGGAAAAGATTGCCCACCCCTGTTGTAGTGGCTCCTTCGACTTTCTGAGTTGGAGCTTTGACTTCAGGGGGTGTTCTAGATGAAATTTTCGACTCAGAAATTCCGACTTTCCAGTTTAAATGGAAAACATGATCATTTTCACTAGCACATCTTTGAGAATCACCATGTTGTTAGCATTAAACACTAGCGGAATTAGTATTAACTTGTATATATTTTAGGGGTGCATTGGATCACCAAACTCATTTTTTGGCTTGTATCACGGTATTTGAGTCACGGATTGGATCATTTTTTGGATCAGCAAGAAATAAGAGCGGAAAATATAACTGGTTTCTTTTTATTACTAAAAGAACTGGAAGCACAGTTCAAGCAAGATGCCCCATTCACGTGAACACACAACTGCTTTGTCTAACTTTTCACTACAGCTCTGCATTGTATGGAAGTCCATAGAGGACATCTATCATTCTCTTTTTCTATCTTATGTCGAGATTATGACTTATTTTTCTGGTGATCTCAACATAGCCAAAGTTGTTTAATCACAAGTTATTTTCTTCAGATCACAAAATGACAAATGATATCTCAGGAAAGACAAAAGTTGTAATTAGACACGCAAACAGCGTTTGTCGAGAGCAAGAGGGAAGTGGATTCCACTAAAAATGCCATGGCTGATGCTGTTAAATCCAGATAGTTTTTTTTTATTGCATTCCCACAGAGAATCTATAATTCCCCCATAGTGCTACACATGGGGGAATTCATCACCATTGTGTCAATGAATTTCTCACTGGATGCATATTCCCTTTGGATTTCTGTAGCATTGACATTTAGGGAATTGTTGTAATAAGTAACATCGGGAGTAAAACTGTCTTTCATACTGTTATCTTTTGCAATTAATCCTTGGCGCACGTGCTTGCTGAACCCTGGATGGGGATCAGTGTGGATCACAGATCAACTATGATCTATTAAACCACTAGTAAATTTGCATTACAAATTTATTCTGTTCAGCTGTTATATTGTACTTTTTCAAGTTCCAAGTTATGTGGAATGCATCAATATGTTATGTTGTGCCATACTACTAATCCATGGATATAGATTACGCAGATTACCAATTCTTCCTTGTCTCTGTGTATTTCAACCAAGCAGGGGGTATGATGCAACCAGCTCAGTTTGTCATGCTTTTGGTGGAACTTGCCTAATTTGCAATGGAAAACAGTTTCTTTACAATTTGGCTTGGGTATGGCTCAGCTCTTAGTAACAGTGGAAAAGCACCATTACACTTCACTGCAATGGACTTTATTTCTTCTGAATCCATCACCTTTTTTCCCCATTACCCAATTCCAAACTTATGCTTGCTCTTCTCTATGCTTCATTATTCAGTCCAAGCTCTCATACCAGGGAGGAGAGTGAATAAGTTCCCCTGTTCTCACTGTACCATGTCCTATACGTCAGAGACTTACCTCCATGGACACATCAAGAAATCTCACCCTGAGATGTTTGGCCCTAGTGTGATACTGAAAATTCACTGGTGTTTCCAGTGTGGGAAGAGCTTCAGTCATTTAAGCACCCTAAAGAGCCACCAGCGGATTCACACAGTAGAGAAGCCCTACCAGTGCTCCCAATGTGCAAAGAATTTTCGCCAATTAAATGAGTTAAAGACACATCAACGAATTCACACAGGGGAAAAGCCTTATCACTGCTCAGAATGTGGTAAGAGTTTCAGTCAGTCAGGCCACCTAAAGGCACACCAACGAACTCACACAGGAGAGAGGCCCTACCAGTGCTCGCAGTGTGGGAAGAGCTTCAGTCATTTAGGAACCCTAAACAAGCACCAGCAAATTCACACAGACGAAAAACCCTACCAGTGCTCCCACTGTGTGAAGAGCTTTAGTCATTTAGGATACCTAAAGAGCCATCAGCGGATTCACACAGGGGAGAGACCATACCAGTGCTCCCAATATGTGAAGAGTTTCAGTCATGTAGGACACCTAAAGAGCCACCAGTGGATTCACACAGTGGAGAAGCCCTACCAGTGCTGCCAATGTGCAAAGAGTTTTCGCCAGTTAACAGAGTTAAAGACACATCAACGAACTCACACAGGAGAAAAACCTTATCACTGTTCAGAATGTGGTAAGAGTTTCAGTCAGTCAGGCCACCTAAAGGCACACCAACGAACTCACACAGGAGAGAGGCCCTACCAGTGCTCCCAGTGTGGGAAGAGCTTCAGTCATTTAGGAACCCTAAACAAGCACCAGCAAATTCACACAAATGAGAAATCTTACCAGTGCTCCCAATGTATGAAGAGTTTCAGTCATGTAGGACACCTCAAGAGCCACCAGCAGATTCACACAGTGGAGAAGCCCTACCAGTGCTCCCAATGTGCGAAGAGTTTTCGCCAATTAAGTGAGTTAAAGACACATCAACGAATTCACACAGGAGAAAAGCCTTATCACTGCTCAGAATGTGGTAGAAGTTTCAGTCAGTCAGGCCACCTAAAGGCACACCAACGAACTCACACAGGAGAGAGGCCCTACCAGTGCTCACAGTGTGGGAAGAGCTTCAGTCATTTAGGAACCCTAAACAAGCACCAGCAAATTCACACAGACGAAAAGCCCTACCAGTGCTCCCACTGTGTGAAGAGCTTTAGTCAGTTAGGATACCTAAAGAGCCACCAGCGGATTCACACAGGGGAGAGACCATACCAGTGCTCCCAGTGTGAAAAGAGGTTCAGTCAGGTTGGAGGTCTAAAGATTCACCAGCGGATTCACACAGGGGAGAGGCCTTACCAGTGCTCCCAATGTGGGAAGAGCTTCAGTAATTTAAGTGACCTAAACAAGCACCAACAAATTCACACAGGTGAGAAGTCCTACCAGTGTTTTCAGTGTGGAAAGAGCTTCAGTCGTTTAGATAAACTAAAGGAACACCAGCGGATTCACACTGGGGAGAAGCCGTACCAGTGCTCCCTCTGTAAGAAGAGCTTCAGTCATTTAGGATACCTAAAGAGGCACCAGCAGATTCACACAGGGGAGAGACCCTACCAGTGCTCCCAGTGTAAGAAGAGCTTTTGTGATGTGGGAGCTCTAAAGAAACACCAGTGGATTCATACAGGGGAGAGGCCCTACCAGTAAAAATATATTTTTATTAATTGAATTTAATTGTTTTGTTTGGTAAAAAGATACAAAAAACAATAACTGTATGTTTTTATGGAATTTCCAATAATTTTGATTGTGCCTTTTTAAATGCTTCTTATGAAAATGTGTAAAATTGCCTGAACATCATGAAGAATGATTGCCAAGTAGTTGGTTTTATATGTTTTATCTGTCTATCTCTGCTCTATCAAAGTAAAACACTCTTGTGTGTCTTGTTCCAACTTCAGAGAATTAGGCTGGAGTAGATGCCGTTTTGCCAACCATCCTGTGCACAGCATTGTATGCATTCAGCAAAATGATAATCCAGACACTCTAGTGCTCAGATGACAGCAAGTAGAGGAGAGCTGGTGTCCAAATGATTGTTGACATGAGGGGTGGAGATGACACACTGGGAGATCTTTTTGTATGTCTCAGATAGACACCTTTCTTCAGCCCTAGTGTTTCTTCTGTGTTGGAACTGATAGAGTGTTCTGATGGGGTATATGAGCTCCCTTTGACATGTAAACTGACTACCGCGGAAGTAAGTGCATTGATGAGCCGCTGCAAGTTCCTCAGTGACACAGTCATGCTCAGTCCTTAGAGAGGTGTGTGAAACAGTCACAGAGGCTAAAAGTGATATCATTACTTTGTAATGTATTTCTGTGCTTACTAGGGTATGTTTTACGCAGAGGAAATACCGTGTTGATGCGAATATAAGACTTTTTTTTTTCCCCCTCAGAATATATCTGAAAAAATGATGTCTTATATTTGGGGTTTAGACAAAAAATGGAATAGATGGCGCCGAATACGATTTTGTAAGAAGTTTTTGGACTTATAACGTAATATAGATTTACCGTAAGATTTTTTGCCTGACCGTGCCAGTAAAAAAATGTTAGTGTCACGCTACATGCGTGAGAGTTGTCAACACTGACAGTGCGTGTGTTTCCCTGAGTGTCGTATAAATTGTTGACTTTCCTGGCTGTGCCGCTGCTCGTTTTAAACCGAAATTTAATAAAGATAGTACCGTTCATTTAAAAAGAGCTGTTATATCATTTATTAATATGGCTCAACCTTTCTCCACAATACGTTTTTTACCCTCTTCATATGGATCTGCTGCATCGAAAACATTCTGCGCCCTCAAGATGTGGAGTTTGTAATATTGTTTTTCGGAACGTTTGCTGTTTAATACACTTCTAATCCGATTGCTTGTGATTGCTTTTAAAGCTGTGGTTGCTGGTTAACTTATATGTTCTTGTCAAATAAAATTATTTCTCTTCATAAAGGTAAGGTTTGGTATTCCAAAAACGTTTTTCTAAATCTAGTTGCCAAAAAGTGTTTGTGTGAGGGGGGTTACATTTTTATAGCATTAAGTGACATTTTGAGAAGCAGAAATGAATATCTGTTGTTTTCTGAGAAATTTAAGTGCTTTTAAATTTAAATTAGACATACGAAGCTAAATATTGTGCAATCACAAAAATAAGAGGACATTTGAATTTTTCAGAATCAAAAAGGCCAAGAAGCAAGTAAACGACTTACGTCCAAGAACGAATGAAAGCAAGACCGAATGAACCTTGTTTAATTTTTTTTACGTGATTACTTTGTAATGTTATGTTATGACGACAAGGCAGGGTCACTATTATATATTGCGGGGGGAGGTGGTCGGACATCAAAATTACGGAGCCCCGGAAAGGACATTGACGAAACAAACGGTGGTTGAAAAAAAAACATGCACTTTTGCACAATACTTCTCCATTACTATTAATAACAGAGCTGTGTCCATTTAAAGTACAAATGATGTAATTTATTTATGAACTATTAAGTAGACCTATAAACCTTAGTGACACAGATATATTCTGTAAAGTGTGCCAAGGTGAAGTCGATCTTATCTCATAAGGACCTGGAAATAGTTATCCATGCTCTCTCAACTGGACTACTGTAACTGGGGTTGTCCCATTTCAAACTTTCTAGACTTAAAATCATTCAACTGCTATACTTTTAAATGGAACAAAGAAAATGGAACGTCACTCCTGTTCTGGCTGACTTGCAATGGTCGCCTGTGAAATACAGAATTGATTTTAAGATTTTATTTGTTTTTAAAGCACCCAACAGATTAGCCCCACTGTACATTTGCTATTTCCATATTCTGCCACCCCTCTCGGTCATTTGGATCATCCTCACATTCGTCACGTCTCAAAGCCAAAAGTGACCGGGCTTTCGCTGTAGCTGCCCCCAGACTTTGCAACAGTCTCTTGTCCAACATTAGGTTTTGCTCTGCTTTGACGAGTTTAAATCTAGTTAAATCTAATTAAAAACCCACCTCTTTTCCCTTGCTTTCAACTCAGTTTGAGGTTCTCCCACTGATTGTGTCAAGTCCCCTATCTTTAATAACTTTATTTTTGATTGCCCTTTAATTGCTTCTTTATCTGTTGTTTATTTTGTCATATTTCTTTTAATTATTACTTTCTCTACCTAATTCTTATTTCTTGTATGCAAGTCTTCGTGTTATTTTTATTTATATATTTTATTATGTATGTAGTACTTGTTAATCATTTATCTCCTCGGCTGGAAAGCACTTTGGGTCAACTCCTGTTGTTTTTAAAAGTGCTATACAAATAAATTGACTTGACTTGAATACTCGATATTATATAAAAATTATTACTTTTTTAGAAAATATATTAAGCAGAAATGGGGCGTGGCGCAGCGGCAGCAGGTGCTGCGTCAGGCGTTAACGTATTACGTAATGCATTGCTATTGTCGTTACGTCCCGCGTTAAGGTTTGTTCGGCAGTGGAGTAGCAGGAAGAAATTATGCAGGATGTAGGCTAGAGTATTATGGCTCGGCGATACCAAATAACAGCAAGGTTTGTATCCCGATGCCAATTTTCGGTAGAGGCCTTATCTTTTTAATTTTTTTTAAGTGTTAACTTTTTCAAAATTTTGATGGCGGATGGATTTAATTTGTGAGGGGGAATTAAAGCTGAACCGGGCACGAATTATCACTCATACGTAGGTGTGGTAAACCCCTCATTCAGGTCTGCAGTGGTCTCGTAGAGAACTTTCTGATTAGAGGCATCACTGTGTGGTTTGGAAACTGTAGCTCTGGGTCTATCTTAAGGTTGAAGCGGAGTGCTGTTTTTGTTTCTAAGCTCTTTACTCAGAGGCTCACGGAAGCAGGTACAATCTTAGATATGGAAACGTAGATGCTGTGTTTACTATTTGATGGTGCGTGGTCCGCCATATTGGCGCCGTCAAGATCCGCTTGTAAACATGCAGTGTATATTGAGAGATTTAGACTTCGCTACATAATCGTCTGTAACTCGCTTAATCCTGAACCGATTTCTATGAAAGTTGGTGTGTTCTAAATGTGTAGCAGTGTATTAGAATGTGATATTATAGGTACAATAATATAATAATACAATACTACATGCAAGTTGCACATGATTCTGGTTACGTATTGCAATTAAATTCATTTACTGCAGGCGGATCTAATCAGGTTTATACCAATATATTAACCTTCTGAATGGCCATAACATCCTCTGGGACATATAGTCTGTGATCTATGAATAGGCAACATCAAGTGTAAATGATTTAGAATTTGTTTTTGTGAGTTTCTCCAAATATGTAGTTTTCTATATATATTATAGGTTTCCAGACTTCGACCATTTATTGAGTGTGCGAGTTAAAATTTCACGTGGTCGGATCTGTGCGAGTGTATGATATTCATTAGGATGTTTTGCTCTGGCACGAGTACTGCAAATTGCATTTGAAAGTTGTTTTTCTTCTTCTACCCTGACTGTGTCCTCTTTTCGCGGAGTTGGTTCCTCTCTATCTGCACTTATACGCGCACTGGTGATTAAAATACGCGAAACAATCTCTTTAGCTGTGGTGTTTACGTGTTCCAAAAATGAAGCGGTCTATAGGTGGTTATGTTTAAAAAATAAAATGAGAAGAAAGAGGAGGAGGCCGGTGGAGAGCGAGAGCCAAAGAAACAGCCCGAGACAGGTGATGATGAGAATGAAGTTAATAAATTTAATGTTAAGATTAAAATATTTTGCAAATAGTTACTGTACCAAGTCTGGAGTTACTGTCAATCTGTCATAAATACAACAACCAAATCATGTGCTGGTACTACCACTGGAAAAGTTAGTCTGGAGCAGAGCCGTTGCTAGCTATGAAGATATCGTTTTCGGTAGTTCTCTTAAGAGCTAAAAATAAAATTCGAAGCTAGATATTCAACTGAATCGAAAATCAGCAGTTGAAAATGTCTCCAGGCCACTATTAATAACACATTCATTTGGAATGTGTTATGAGTGGTGTCTGCTGTGTGTGTAATCCCCCCTCCACCAAACTTTACACTTGGCATAATGCAATCAGGCAAATGCCATTCACCTGGCAACTGCCAAACCCCGACTCGTCCATCAGATTGCCAGACAGAGAAGCCTGATTTGTCACTCCAGAGAACACATCTCCACTGTTCTAGAGTGCAGTGGCAGTGTGCTTTACACCATTGCATCCGATGCTTTGTGTTCTACTTAGTAATGTAAGGCGTAGATGCAGCTGTTTGGCCATGGAAACCCATTCCATGAACCTCTCTACACACTGTTCTTGAGGTAATCTGAAGGCCACACAAAGTTTAGAGCTCTGTAGCTATTGACTCTGTAGAAAGTTGGCGACTTCTGCACACTGTGCCCCTTAGCATGCGCTGTCCCTGCTCTGTGATTTTACGTGGCCTACCACTTTGTGACTGAATTGCTGTCGGTCCCAATTGCTTCCACTTTGTTATAATATCACTAACAGTTGACCGTGCAATATTTAGTAGCGAGGAAATTTCATGAATGGACTTATTGCACAGGTGACATCCTATCACGGTACCACATTTGAATTCACTCAGCTCCTGAGAGTGACCCATTCTTGTTCGTAGAAGCAGTCTGCATTCCTAGGTGCTTGATTTTATATACCTCTGGCCATGGAAGTGATTGGAACACCTGAATTCATTGATTTGGAGGGGTGTCACAATACTTTCGGCAATATAATACTTATGCTTAGTACCCATAATAATTTACTGCTCTATATTGTTCTCATGACATAGATCTAAATTCATTCAGGTAGGCACACAGGGTTAGCGGAGTATGTTTTTGCTCTCTGCCAAGGTCATCCATACTGAACTGTTTAAGTTTAAAATTACACTTACTCCTGGCACATACATGATGTTTAGTGTATTTTTCCGAATTTCAACATCAATAAGAATGCAAATAGAAATAGGCCTCCAGTATGTAATGTGTGACTGATGAGACTCAACCCCCTGAACCTCGGGTCTGGGACCTTACTATTTTTCAAACCCTGCCTGTGGCCCTGGTCTGGAGCCCTGTATTACGCTGTTATTGTTTTCATAATTTAATCAATTTATTAGTAAAATAAATGTTTTGTTCCCCAGACTGCAGTGATGAGAACATTGTCAGTTCATTCGGACACCCTGAGATATACAAGTCCACTTATGCATCAGTGTTAATTTTGTTGATAAAATTAGTCAACGACGTTTTTTCTGTGACGAAAACGGAACAAAAGCTAAACAGGCACCTTTAATGATGAAAACTAAGACGAATGCTTTTAAAATCATTGCTGACGAAAAATAAACCAAACAAAAATGCTACAGACAACTTGACAATGAGTGATGTGAAGCTCTTTGCAAAACACTATTACATATGACACGGTCCGCCAACAAGTAAAGCGTGATTACAGTGGTGCAATTTTAAAAGCTTGTATGCAGGCTTGTAATTGGATAACGCTAGTTTGGGCACGTCAGGCAGAATCCTGCTCCACTCTGCTCCGCTGTCGACCAACATGATTCTGATTCTGTTATGCGTTTGCTTACCTCTCATTCCTGCCTTTGTGTGATTCACTTTAGCTGCCTCTTGTTTTGCTCCCTCGTTAGTTCTTATATAGAAGTGCTCCGCAGTCCTGGCATTAACGTCGATCCTGCTTGTGGTCCGTCCTGTTTGTAGGGTTCCCGGTTTTGATCCCCCGAGAGCCAACTCTCATGCATCTGGCATGACACGCACGCATTCAGACTGTCACGCTCACGCAAGACATCTCACGGCAAATCTATGTTGTTCCATTATAAACCTAAAATTAGCTATATCAAAAGTGTTGGGGTAGTTTGGAAACCTAAGAGACTACTTACAAAGTAATAAAATTTACATACATGTAATGCATGTGCAGACTTGTCTCGAATTGAAAATCTCATGCCAGCTAGCTGACCAAAATTGGCAACTCTGCCGTGATCTCGTTCCTTTCTGTTTTAGTCTATTAGTTGAGCAAAATATCTGCAGAAATACTGACCAATTTCTACAAGTAAAAAGGGGTTTTGCATATTTGTGGATCCCTTCCTGCCTATTTGTGGACCTCGTTACATTTGTGATTTTCCTTCAGTTTATTTGTGGATTTTTGTACAATTATACCGAGGGTGATTTGAAGAAAGAAATTCATAAATATCTCACTGTCCAAAAATATGTATTTTTGCTTGTAATAAATCATATCCACAAAAATATGGAGAGATTTGTACACCTGAAACTAGTTTTGCACATTTGTGGATCATGCGACATTTGCGACTTCGCCATTTTTTATTTGCAGATTTTTGTCCAATTCATACTGCAGCTAATTTGTAGAAAAAAATCCACAAATATGAGGTGCAGTCGTGATGTATATCGTTATCATGATATGAGATGACTTCAGTTTTGTTGAAAATGATTTTGGTCATATCCTACAGACATAGCTAAGTGCGACATACCACTCATAAATGTGCAAACTTTTTTCATTCATGGTATGTTTGATTTTGATTTTGTTCCTTTATAAATTCCAAGATCTTCGTATATATGTGCGTACGAATGTGTCGCAGCCATTTCATTTGTATGAAGCCTTCATAAATGACCACCCCCCCCCCCCCAGTTAGCATACATTCTTTCTTTCTTAAATCCTCACAGGTTAACAAAATGCTTTTTATCTGATTACTCGATTAATCATAAGGATAATTGATAGAATACTTGATTAAAAAATCCCTAATACGATTACTCTGCCAGCCAGAGCATTTGAACTGGTAAACTACTGATCGTAGGCATGGAGTGCAATTCCGTAGAGTGACATTAGGCAGAACAAGTTTCCAAGTGCTTCTGATCTTCATCCTCATGTACCAGTTAGAGCAGGGCTGAGAGCTCCGAGCCTGATGCTGCAGGACAGATACATCATGTATATCATGATTCTGGTAAATGAACAGGTTCAAAGCATGTTCATCATTCCTTTTCTGCTCACAGACGTCCCCCTGCAGGGCTGTGGCCAGCTGCAGCATGGATGAGAAGCCTCCCCAGCTAAATGTGGCAGATGTTAAGGAGGAAGTGCAGGATGTCGTCATATCGGTTGTGGAGGGGGCTGGGCACAGCAGCCCTGACAAGGTGAAATGCAGCTCTGCTGGTGTGGGGCCCAGCTGCCTTCTGCACCCACATGTTGCTTGCTTTGCTTGGTAGTATCCAGGCAACCGCATAAACCTTGACCTTTCTGAAGTCATCTGGGCTTTTACACAGTCTGTGTGTGTCCTGCCTCCAGCAATGTGACTATGACAGTGAATCTGCATCTAAACACCTTCACAAGCCTGCTGTCACCTGTGCTTTTACCCTGTAGTACCTTCAGCAGTGAGCTGCTTAGATGGATTAGGAGTGGAGAGAGAACAGCAGCCTGAGGGCAGATTCTGTTCAGTATCAGTCAGGAAATAAGTCTGTGTGATGCCTGGTAAAAATGTTGGTAGACCTGGCCCTGTCACATAGACCAGTTGAAGTTTTCACAGAAGAATTTTATTAACTCTTCTCTTTTCCTCAGAAAGCAGAGAGTACAGTGTATCCTGTCCTTAATGGGGAGGTGAAAGAAGAATCAGTGTTTCAGGATGTGACTGAGGAGAAGCTGGCTGGGACTGTCAGACCACCAAACCCAGGTGACTATAGAAAAGGTTCCAGTTTAAAATTCCACATGGTGCATCACACATGTCTAGTTCTGTGTGCAATCTGTGTTGTTTATTTCTTGCTCTATTAGACTCCATTGCCATGGAATTTTTCTCCTGAATCCGTCACTTTTGTTCCCATTACCCATTTTCAAACTTATGTCTGCTCCTTTCCATTCCTCATTATTCAGTCCAAGGTCTTGTATCAGGGAGGAGAGTGAAGAAGTACCCCTGTCCACATTGTCCCACTTCCTACACGTCAGAGACACACCTTCAGAGGCACATCAAAAAATCCCATCCAGAGGAGTTTGACCCTGGTGTGATACTGAAAGGTCATTGCTGTTCCCATTGTGGGAAGAGTTTTATTCTTTTAAGAGACCTAATGAAGCACCAACAGATTCACACCGGGGAGAGGCCCTACCAGTGCTCCCAGTGTGGGAAGTACTTCAGTGAAGTAGGAGACCTAAAGAAGCATGAGCGGATTCACACCGGGGAGAGGCCCTACCAGTGCTCCCACTGTAAGAAGAGCTTCAGTCAAGTAGGAACCCTAAATATTCACCAACGGATTCACACAGGGGAGAGGCCCTATCAGTGCTTCCAGTGTGAGAAGAACTTCAGTGAAGTTGGAGACCTAAAGAAGCACCAGCGGATTCACACAGGGGAGAGGCCCTACCAGTGTTCCCATTGTAAGAAGAGCTTCAGTCAAGTAGGAACCCTAAATACGCACCAGCGGATTCACACAGGGGAGCGGCCCTACCAGTGCTCCCAGTGTGGGAAGAGTTTCAGTCATTTAGGAAACCTAAAGACCCACCTGCGGATTCACACAGGGGAGCGAGCCTACCAGTGCTCTCAGTGTGGGAAGAGCTTCAGACGAATAGGAACACTCAAGATTCACCAGCGGATTCACACAGAGGAGAGGCCCTACCAGTGCTCTCAGTGTGGGAAGAGCTTCGTTCAAGTAGGAGCTCTAACGAAGCACCAGCAAATTCACACAGGAGAGAGGCCCTACCATTGCTCCCACTGTGAAAAGAGTTTCAGTCAAGTAGGAGCCCTAAAGGCGCATGAGCGGACTCACACTGGGGAGAAGCCGTACCACTGCTCCCAGTGTGGGAAGAACTTCAGTCGAGTAGGAGCCCTAAAGAAGCACCAGCCGATTCATACAGGGGAGAGGCCCTACCGGTGCTCACAATGTGGGAAGAGCTTCAGTCGAGTAGGAATCCTAAAGGACCATCAGCGGATTCACACAGGGGAGAGGCCCTACCAGTGCTCGCAGTGTGGGAAGAGCTTCAGTCGAGTGGGAATCCTAAAGAATCACCAGCGGATTCACACAGGGGAGAGGCCCTACCAGTGCTCAGAGTGTGGGAAGAGCTTCATTCAAGTAGGAGCCCTTAAGAAGCACGAGCGGATTCACACTGGAGAGAGGCCCTACCAGTGCTGCGAGTGTGGGAAGAGCTTCAGTCAAGTAGGAACCCTAAAAACGCACGAGCGGACTCACACTGGGGAGAAGCCATACCAGTGCTCCCAGTGTAGGAAGAACTTCAGTCGACTAAGCGCCCTGAAGATCCACCAGCTGACCCACACAGGAGAGAGGCCCTATATTTGCTCCTTGTGTGGGAAGAGCTTCAGCCAGTCAGGCAACCTAAAGGCACACCTGCGAACTCATAAAGGAGATGTTCCAATCGTGCAAAGACTTTCATTAAATTAATTGATTTTAAGACACACCAACAAACTCATATTGGTGAATGACCCTGCCAGTGATCCCTTTGTGGGAACAGTTTTACCCAATTTGGAAACCTGTGGTCACACAGACTCTCACAGGTGTGCGATGCCTCACTAGTGCTTTCAATATGAAATATCTTTTATTGAGATCGGAAACTTAAGCACACAGATGAGAGGCCATACCAGTGATTTTAATGTGGGGGTAGCTTCAGTCAATTAGGAGAATTTAAGAGACACCAGCCTACTCGAGCAGAGATGAAGTGATAGCATCTTAGAATTCTGCAGGAGTGTCAGAATGAGACCAGGTAGGGAATAGTCATGTTTATTATTAGTCAAACTGGGCAATGATGGTAAAGCCCTGGGTAATATTCTTATTATAGATAACAAACATGGGGGTCTTAACTACTGCCCCCTCCTACAGTCCTATAGGAATACCTGATCCCTAGGTGGGAAGCACATTCGAATGCTCAGGTCTATCACAGGCTAATCCTCCTGTCACATCATTCTGGATGGGCGTCACACAGATATTCACTTTTAGTTTTTAAAGGCAGGCTGTCCGTTTTCATGTCCTTTATTGGCTGGTTCAGTTTACCATCTCATGCTCTCATGTACAGTTTGTTTCCAGTTTTAGGGAAAGTGTAGCTTTAATTAAGTTTAATTGAGTTCTCACTGGCAATCCAAAGAAAAACCATGCTTTTATTTTGCAGGGGCAGTAATAGGAAAGGTGATTACAAATAGGTCATCCACTTCCTGCACAGCAGCGGCCCTGAATTATAAATATGGATGAACAAGTGAATGAATAATGAGCTGTACACCCTTTGCTAACATTTCGATTTTGTTCCATATATTTTGATTCTAATGCTTTTGGAATAGTAATTTGAAGAAAAGTACTTGGACTTTTTCACTGGCTAATTTATGAACACGCTTCTGTAAGTTTCAGAGTCTGTAAAATATCTGCTAATGGTTTTAATATCGTTGACTTTGCCCTTCCCACGCATATGAAGCAGATTGTAATTACATTTTACTCCAATCCCTGACAGCTGTGCAGATACTTTGGCTAACAGGGAAACCTTGGCTAGTGACATGGATTCCTACATATCAGTTACGAAAAGTTGATCTCACTGCAAGATGGGAACGCGTGTAAATCTCATTCATACGGCACAGATCCTCATCTATTCCTCCCAAGCACACTTCTGCATATGCAAAACATGTCTTTAGCAGGTGACTGTGACTTTTGTTGAACAACATTGACAAGATTCTTGGGTGGATACGAGATGTTGTGCAACAGATGTGATATAAGCATTTGTGCCCCAGAAAAGTTGAGGTCCAACCCGTCATGTCTAAACCGATACATGCATTGCCAGAACAAATTAGTTGTAGATGACATGTACTTTGAGTCACACACACAGACATGAGCCAGGTGTGCAAACCCAGCAGCCTGCTGAAAAGTCTGATGTGTCAGCTGACTGTAGGCAATGGGACCAATAAGTGCACCTGTACTGGGAGAGATGTATGGAGCTCAAGTAAGTAGACAAAGTCCCATTTTTAGAGCCTTAGACTTCACTTTAGGAATGTAATTTTTGCCCACATGTACAATGATCCATCGGCATACTGGTGGTTATGTAAGATCTCTGGTATTTTCTCTGGTTATGTCACTGACTGTGGCACCCGGGAAGCATAATGTTGTTAAATGATTTGGTACTCCCATCCCTGATTATTGACTCCCTGATGAGTAAGGTTCTCTGTGTGTTTGTGTCCATGAGGTGCTGTTCTGGCTGACTTGCCAAGTGGTGGGTCACACAGTGCCTGTGATACTGGGGGCTGCAGAACCCTGACAGCGCTGCTGATGCTGGGGGCTTTTAGGACCCCCATGGCGCTGGCACTGTGAAAGCCAAGCATGGGGTAAATGGGAGCGTGGGCACTCCTCGATTGGGTACTCCGGCTCTGAATGAGACAGCACCTGGTATCTGTTACTAAGCTCAAGTGGTAGTTGTAAATCAGGCTGACTGATTGTCAAGCTGCTTGTTGCTTTTACCTTCCTGGATAACCATCTCTGGCTTTGTCACTCCAGGGGTAGATGCTGAGATCAGCTTCAGCTTAGCGGCCATCTTATCCCAGTGCACTACAGCTGACACCTATGTGTGTTTCAACACAAATAATTTGGTGTCATTCGCAAAAACTTTGATCAAATACCCACATTACTACAAACAATAGACGTTATTATACCAAAGCTTCAGACTTAGGCTTATGGAGAACTAAACATGACATAAGTAATTTGTACATTTATTTATTTATAATCTTGAAGGAAAGAAATGAATGAATGAATTTTGGACATGAAAATGGCAGAATTAGCTCTACACTTATTCATTCATCTACTTCTACATTTCTGGATTTATACATTTCTTTATTTTTGTATTTCTGTCTCTTAATAAGGTAGGTGGTTCTAACCTCACTCAGTACAGGATTGATTAAAGAGATGGAATCATTTCGGCTCTACTACTAATGCCTTAGCTTGGTGCTGGTGTGACTGCTTTTTGGTACACTGGGGCAGTGCTAGGATTACTGTTCGCTAGGAATAATAATAATAATAATAATTATTATTATTATAATATATAATATAATACATTAGTTAGCTATAATCCACTTAGATAATGTGTTCACGTTCCTTAATTTTATGTAGTCCTTTGTTACTGATGGTGCATTTTTACGAGCCATAGCTAATCATTTAAGATCATTAGCTAATGATTTTGAGAACCACGCACCAAATGACTACCTTCTATTTTGTCTGGAAAGGTAAATGGATAGTTTATTTTAGCTCAATGCTGATATGGATGTGTACCTTGACCTAGATGTGTTTGAACTGTCAAACTCTCTGCACTTTGCTGAAAGACAGTCAAATCATCCATGCTTAAATTGTGTGGTGCGTGCAAAGACATTAAGTTATACTATTGGATAAGGCATAGGAAAATGCAAGGTTGGCGTCATTGGGCGAGGCGGGTTGGGACGAGGTCAGGGAGGGGGGTCGCGGGCTATTCCACCCCCAAGATGAGCCATTGTGCCTCCCCCCCATGCCAGCCGTTAAGGACACAGTCTTTAATTTTATTTACATTTTTTAATAGTTGTTCACCCTAAAACAAACCGATCTGCCACTCTCTCCCAGTGGCATGGAAACGGATCATCTACTTATCCAACGCTTCACCACCCCCCATCAACAACTTTTACCCTCGTCTAGGGCTGGGCGGTATACCAAATTTTTATGGTATATCGATTATATTTTCAAAAAGAGATCTAGGATAAGGCATTAAAGTGGTAGGATCGTTTCAGGTCTACTACTAATGCCTTGACTTGGTGTGGCTGCTTTCTGGCACACTGAACAAATGTGAGGGACAGGCCCCAGATTTTCATGGGAGTGGCACAGGGGAACACACTTTGGGCTGGATCTTATTGGCCAAAACATACATCTCGATATTTTTAGGCAGAATAACGATACACAATCTGTATGTATGTATGAAGTGAGATAAATATTTAATAATTAAAATATGTACAAAACAGTACAATAAGTACGGTGAATTATTTACAGCAGGGAGGTATTGCTGGTTGAGGAGGGGTAACTGCAGACTGAGCAGAAGCAACTGGGTCAGGTGCTCGTGAAGACTGATTTAGCCTTTACGCTGTTCTGATGACTTTGGAAATGAGTTAAGGATATTTCCAAATATGTTCACGTTATTCAGTATTCTACATTCCATTCTCTACAAAGATGCTGATTATTCGGTGTAGCCTGCACTTATCTTTTTTGGTGCTTGACCTGAGGCAAGCTCTGATGGAGGAGCTGTGAGCAGACTTGATGATTCCTTTATTGAAATGTATCACTAGCTCCTTTGGCAGGTTGAACTGCCTTTGTAGGCACAGGAAGTACAACCACCAAGTACAACCAGAAGCAGTGGGGAGAGCACACAGAGGTGTGTGTTTTTGGAATGGGGGAGTTCCCAGGCTGAGCTGAAATCCACAAACCAAATCCTTCCACTAGTGCCCGAGTTACTGATGTGATGTCCTTTAGGTGGGCCAAAACCAGTCCTTTGGGCATCAGAATAATGGTAGAATGGCACAGCATAGGGGAGAACATGCATCAGTCTTTTGCGGATGAAGATGAAACAATGGGCAATTTAACTAACTTTAGTGTTATATATTAATAAATGCAAATTTCAGAAATTGCAATTTTTTATTATTTGCTTTTCTGAGGGAATATTTTAAGTATATTTGTATCTTTGAAATATCAACAATACAAATGACTATTAAATATAATTTAGGACTTCGGCGTTTTGAGGCATTTAATTTTTGCATATATTCTTTCAGCAACGTACAAGCTTTTGTCATTATATATTTTGGTTGTTTGCACAATATCGACAGAAATTGGTTTAGGTTTAAAGTAATAAAATGGTTTTAATAAATGTACGCCTGTACTTTAATGCAGAAACGTACAGAAGCCTAAGTAGTAATGGTAAAAATATGTGGAATTATACAATTGCGGTTGATTTTCACTAATAATAGATGCGAAAAATTAAGATTTGGATTTTTTCATATACGTACAACCCCGGCAAAAAAAAAGAGAAAAGAAAAACGTCATGTCGTTAAACGTATTACGTAATACACCGTCATGGTCGATACGTCTCGACGTTAAGTTCTGCTCGGCAGTGGAGTAGCAGGAAGGAATGTGAGGGATGTAGGGTGAGTGTTATAGACGGGCGATACCAGTGGCTTTCTTTTTGATCCGAAACCAGATAATTCCAAGGTTGGAATCCCGATTCCGATATTCGGTGCCGGGGTAAGCCTTTCCATGGCCCTAACCATTGCTTACACAAAAGAAAAGAGATCATGATCTTGTAATTAGGAGATATCACGTCATAATTACGATAAGGTGTCTAATTTTCTCGTTTGCTAATGCAGTGCACTTCCGTAAATTCTGGATAGCGGGAGGAGGGGGATAAGCGCTGAACTAGTGTTCTGCTACTTTTTCCTGCCCGACAAAAACTGATTCCAAGCGCTACAGCGCATGGGTAAATCAACATTGCATCTTGAGTCTACAAAGTCTGTAAATTTTTGCTACCTGTTTGTTCTTAGCGGAATCGGGAGGTTGTATGTTTTTTAACGTGATTTATCTTAAACTTTATTCACGTGTTGCTAATATTTGTATTTATTACGTGCATTAAACAAGTGGGTAATTATTGTATTATTTATGTTCTGACGGACTCTGAGTTCCTTAAATATGGGAGCAGATTAATGTTACAAAAGCATTACAAGGTGTTTTTAGAACGTGATCTGTGTGTTCACGTTTTATGAGTCAACAAAAGTATAGTTGTGTTTACTGGCGAAAGAAAGTTATCATTCTTCATATATATAAGCGTATTCTTACTAGAATTTAGATTACAATATTAATCTTCAAATCATAGAAAGCATTTAAAAAATAACCGGAATTACCTTATCAGGGTAACCAGCGCTCGATATTAATTAAGAATTTTCCAGGTTCAAAGGGCAATCTCCCGAGTATCCCCATTTTGCTCGCTCACGAATGAGGTTGCCCTGCAAGAAAGGCTGTGTCGATCGTAAGTTTACGTCGTCTGTTTACAAGATGAATCGTATGTCTGTCAGTACCTAGACCTTATATGATACAAACCACTGTATGTATATATTATACGTATCACTAACACTAGACGTCAAAAATGAAAAGATGGGAAAAAGAAATTTCATAACGATTTGTCGACTCATGCGGAGATCAGTGTCGTCCCGTAAATCGTACAGAACCGCTGTTCTTTTGTAGATGTTTTCTTTCTGTTAACTTATGTAATAGATTTGTGTAATGCATACTGTATTTGTTAGAGAAAATATGCCGATACATATTTTATGCATTTATGGCGTACACTGCACAAGACAAAAAAACTATATTTCTTGAAAATAAAATCCATGTAAAATTAGACCCGCGCTGTCCAAACCCGTGTTGTTCAACAGTCGACTGTTTTTATATTATTACATATGGACATCACCGTAGCATTAAAATTATGACATGGATAAGGAACAGATGCACCGCGTGTAGAATTTGTGTTGAAACCGTAACCCTAATTATAAGAAGAGTTGCCACCCGTCCCATATAATATGGGACGCAGCATTCCATTAAAGGACAGATGATAATTATAAAAGCCAGAAATTGTACTGAATGAAGAACCGTTTGACAGACGAAAGAGCCGGCTCTTACTGCTGAGCTGAGCCAAAAAAAGGTGATTTAAAAATACTTTTAAAACGTTTACCTCGGGTTTAGGAATAAAAGAGAGAGATGACTCATTTCTGACTTCTGTCTGTATGGTGAAGTACTGCTACCTCAGATTTATTTTTTTTTCCTCTGAATTTAAAGTGCATCTCGCAAAGCCCGCCATTTTGCGTTTCTAGGATACTCAAGTGCCGCTTTTTCAGGGGTTGAGCCAGAGCCGCTGTTGTGCTCTAAACTGCCCCTCTGCCACGGATCGCCTCCCCTGGCGTAATGTCTCATTCTAAAGGCAGTGTCGCTTCGCGCCGGCTTGCTGTAACTTCATTTTTCTTGCCTTAAGCACTTGTTAGTGCTCAAGGTCCACTGTTGGTATCTGTATTTCAGATAGCAGACGAGGGTCGGGGTGACGTCATGGCTGGACTACTTGCAGTGTATCTTATCTCTGCTGTATGAACGGGGCTTACAGCGAATAGCGAAAATTTTGTGACTTTTTTGATTACCTTTGGTGTTTGGTTCGATGTCATGTCATTTCCATATGTGACGGTGCCGATTATGAATCTAATCGCCCCATTATAGCTATGGAAAGACGACAGAATATCAAAAAATATTCAAGCAAAATGAATTCAACAAAATGTCAAAAATATAATTCAAGTAAATGAACCGCTTCTTGTGACTGAAGGCGACTGTATTTGCGCAAATGAGCGTTGTTGAAAACAAAAGCATTATATTATGTTATAGATAATTCACATGAAAAATAAGATTTGTTTTATCTGAACAGTACCCCATTTGTTAGTTTCCTTATTACATGGCAAAGCCACTGTAGCTGATTTTAAGTGATTCTGGCCTCAATACTTATGCAGTTGTCCTTTGCAAGTATACTGGTGTGAGGTACTTGACCACACCAAGTGAGGCCCAGGATGCATTGTAGGCATCCTATATGAAACTGCTTGAGTGACCTGATGTGGTGACTGTAGGCGACCCAGGTTTCACAGCCATAGAAGAGAGTTGATATGCAGACAGCTCGATATACAGCTACCTTGGTGTGCAGGGTGATGTTCCTGTTCTGGAAGACCTGTCACTGTAATCTTCCAAAGGCAGTTGCTGCTTGTTTGGTCCTGATTTGTTTTTCATGGTCAATACTGCAGTCCTCTGACAGGAATCTGCCAAAAATGTAACTATTGCAAATGTCTGGAAATTAATTGTAAGAACTGTTGATGAATGTTACGTTCCAGGGCTCTGCTGGTAGATCTCCTCCGTTTTTATGGCGTTAACAGATAAGCCCATCCTGCTATGTTATGGCAAGGACTGCAAGGACTGACTGATGGTCTTGTGAGGAGTGAGACACAAACGCACAATCATCAGTATATTGTAGCTCTAGGACCTGCTGTTTAGACAACTTGATGGGTGCCTGTAGTCTCCTGTTGTTAAATAATTTCCCGTCCAGCCTAAAGTCTACTGTGACACCACTGTTGTGCTCAGGCTTCTTATAAACTAGATGGGTGACACATAGAAGCAAAATATGGAAGAGAACAGGAGCCAGTACACATGACATCCTTGTCTTACTCCTGTTCAGAGAGGAAAAGGATCAGACTCTTGACCTCCCATGGTCACACAAGCCATCATCCCATCATAAAATGATCTAACGATGTTCACAAACTTGGCTGAACAACAAAATTTTTCGAGTACCTTCCAAAGGAGCCCCCTGTTGACATTGTCAGATGCTTTGGAGAGATCAAGATGTTGTTCATGGCAGACACATACACACCTACCAACACACACACATATAAGGAAGATACACAATAAACCTTGAAGTGTTATTTTCAACTGTTTTAACACACAAGTATGCAAATTATTACATGTGGGACCCAAACAGTACTGTGTATGTGTGTTCGGGGAGGGGTCTACGCTATGCACTCAGTGGATTTTTTTTAAAATCGGTCACATATTGTTCTTCTTAAGATTTATTATTTTGATTTTATTCCTGTGAAATTCAAGCCCTTTCACCTTCAGTTTTTCACCCAGAAACTCCATTCCACCTCTCAAATAGTCCACCCATTAAGAAGTGTACTTGTATTTCTTTTTTAATATTCCACCCGCATCCTTCTTATTCATCCCTCTTTCTGAAAAGTGAAACTGTTATGTTTTGTTAGTATCCACATAATTGCACAGATCATGGTATGCAACTGTCAGCTGATGCTGATAGTGCATTCACATTCATATTTTCTTGTGGAAGTGTATCGCTAGTTTTACTTGATTTTTACAGTGAGTCTCATGGTTTGAAAAGTTGTTTGTATATATTTTTTTTTTGTAAATATTGAAAATGTCACACACACCCAAACAAAAGTTCTGATTTGATACTACTTGCGTGTGTGGAGTTATTCTTGTGTTTAAAGCCATTCCACTGTAATATTTACAGTAGGATGAACTATAAAAGCTTGATTTTCAAGAGAATTTTTTTTGGGGGGGAACTAATACAATTTTGAGACAAATTGCACCATAATTGAAGCAGTGTCACTTAATCACATTAGAAGGCAACCAGAGATGCATGGACACAGGTGAACCTGATTACATTGAGACAAGTCACACAATGTCATGCTTTTGATAAAGAATTTTTGGGGAAATGGGGAGAATGTGTAGGGGGGCAAGAGATCATGGAGGTTGGGGGCATGGGAGGATTAGGGATTAGATTGGAGGAGGGGTGATTGTGCCGTCTGGGGATTAGACCTGCACACCTAGATGCTGTCTTTCCCACAGCATCTAGTTTGTCATTGTTTTAGGGATACACGTTCGTTTAGTACATTGGAGAAGTACTATCTAGCTATGACTTGACTGTTTTTAGTTTGGTGCATATGTCAAACCAAGTTTTTTTTTTAGCTGCATCCAGGACCACAGACCAAGATGATGAAAAGCATTTACTGACAGAGCAGCGTGAACGTGACCTGTGGGCTTCACACCAAAGTAAAGGTAAGGTTGGCTACATTTAAACCCCAAACAGGTTAGTTCGGTTTTAGTTTTGTTATTTCAGGACAGGCTATGGACATTGAATTAGAGGCAAAATAAATTTCCAGGTGCTTCAGATCTTCATCCCGATGACCCAGTTAGAGCAGAGCTGAGAACTCCAAGCCTGATGTTGCAGGAGGGATCCACATTCTGTTTCATGATTCTGGTAAATGAACATGTTCAAAGCATGTTCATCGTTCCCTGTCTGCTCACAGACATCTCCCTGCAGGGTTGTGGCCAGTTGCAACATGGACCAGAAACCTCCCCAACTAAGGTTGGCAGATGTGAAGGAGGAAGCGCAGGATGCCCTCATATCGGATGTGGAGGGGGCTGGGCACAGCAACCCTAACAAGGTGAAATGGAGCTCTGCTGGTATGGGGCCCAGCTGCCTTCTGCACTCACATGTTGCTTGCCTTGCTTGGTAGTATCCTGGCAACCGCATGAACCTTTACCTTTCTGAAGTCATCTGGGATTTTACATAGTCTGTGTGTGTCCTGCCTCCAGCAATGTAACTATGACAGTGAATCTGCATCTAAACACCTTCACAAGCCTCATGTTACCTGTGCTTTTACCCTGTAGTACCTTCAGCAGTGAGCTGTTTAGATGGATTAGGAGTGGAGAGAGAGCAGCAGCTTGAGTTCAATATCAGTCAGGAAAAAAGTCTCCTGTATGATGCCTGGTAAAAACATTGGTAGACCTGGCCCTGCCTCTCTGTGCGATGCTGAAATATGTCACGTTCAGTCCCATAGACCACATGAACTCTTTATAGAAGATTTTTATTGACTCTGTTCTCTTTTCCTCAGAAAGCAGAGAGTATAGTGTGTCCTGTCTTTAATGGGGAGGTGAAAGAAGAAACAATATTTCAGGATGTGACAGAGGAGAAGCTGGCTGGGAGTGTCAGACCTCCAATCCCAGGTGACTACAGAAACATCTTTCAGCAAAAAATTCCACACTGATGTGATCTAGTGGTGTATGCAATTAGTGTTACTGGATTCTTGCTCAGTTATACTCCACTGCAATAGACTTTATATATCCTGAATCCAACACTTTGTTCCCTCGTTATTCAGTCCAAGGTCTCGTACCAGGAAGGAGAGTGAACAAGTTCCCCTGTCCTCACTGTGCTTCATCCTACACATTAGAGACTTACCTTCAGAGACATATGAAGAAATCCCACCCTGAGGAGTTTGGTCCTGGTTTGAAACAGAAAGTTCACTGCTGCTCCCATTGTGGGAAGAGTTTCAGTCATTTAGGAAATCTAAAGAAGCACCAGCTGATTCACACAGGGGAGAGGCCACACCACTGCTCGGAGTGTGACAAGAGCTTTAGTCGATTAGAAGCCTTAAAGGTCCACCAGCGGATTCACACAGGGGAGAAGCCCTACCAGTGTTCCGAGTGTGGGAAGAACTTCAGTCAGGTAATAAACCTAAAGTATCACCAGCGAATCCACACAGGGGAGAGGCCCTACCAGTGCTTGCATTGTGGGAAGAGCTTCAGTCGAGTAGGAAACCTAAAGGACCACCAGCGGATTCACACGGGGGAGAGACCTTACCAATGCTCCCAGTGTGGGAAGAGCTTCAGTCGAGTAGGCGCCCTAAAGAAGCACCAGTCCATTCACACAGGGGAGAGGCCCTACCAGTGCTCCCAGTGTGGGAAGAGCTTCAGTCGAGTAGGAAACCTAAAGGACCACCAGCGAATTCATACGGGGGAGAGACCCTACCAGTGCTTCCAGTGTGGAAAGAGCTTCACTCAAGCAGGAGTCCTAAATAAGCACCTGCGAATACATACGGGGGAGAAGCCCTACCAATGCTCCCAGTGTGGGAACAACTTCAGTGATTTAAGAGCCCTAAGGGTGCATGAGCAAACTCACACTGGGGAGAAGCCGTACCACTGCTCCCAATGTGAGAAGAGCTTCAGTGCTTTAGGAAAACTAAAGAAGCACCAGCGGATTCACACAGGGGAGAGGCCCTACCAGTGCTCCCAGTGTGGGAAGAGCTTCATTCATTTAACAAACCTAAAGAAGCACCAGTGGATTCACACAGAGGAAAGGCCCTACCAGTGCTCTCAGTGTGGAAATGGCTTCAGTGCTTTAGAAAAACTAAAGGAGCACCAACGGATTCACACGGGGGAGAGACCTTACCAGTGTTCCTACTGTAAGAAGAACTTCAGTCAAGTAGGAACCTTAAAGATCCACCTGCGGATTCACACTGGGGAGAGACCCTACCAGTGCTCCCAGTGTGGGAAGAGCTTCAGTCAAATAGGAAACCTAAAGCACCACCAGCGGATTCATACAGGGGAGAGGCCCTACCAGTGCGCTCAGTGTGGGAAGAGCTTCGGTCATTTAACAAACCTAAAGAAACACCAGCGGATTCACACAGGAGAGCGGCCCTTCCAGTGCTCCCAGTGTGGGAACAGCTTCAGTGCTTTAGAAAAACTAAAGGACCACCAACGGATTCACACTGGCGAGAGGCCCTACCACTGTTCTTACTGTAAGAAGAACTTCAGTCAATTAGGAACCCTAAAGATCCACCTGCGAATTCACACAGGGGAGAGGCCCTACCAATGCTCTCAGTGTGGGAAGAGCTTTGGTCATTTAACAAACCTAAAGAAGCATCAGCGGATTCACACAGGAGAGCGGCCCTTTCAGTGCTCTCAGTGTGGGAACAGCTTCAGTGCTTTAGGTAAACTAAAGGAGCACCAACGAATTCACACAGGGGAGAGACCATACCCATGTTCCTATTGTAAGAAGAACTTCAGTCTGTTAGGAACCCTAAAGGTCCACTTGCGGATTCACACAGGGGAGAGGCCCTACCAGTGCTCACAGTGTGGGAAGAGCTTCAGTCAAGTAGGAAACCTAAAGCACCACCAGCGGATTCACACTGGGGAGAGGCCCTACCAGTGCTTTCAGTGTGGGAAGAGGTTCAGTCAAGTAGGAAACCTAAAGAAGCACCAGCGGATTCACACTGGAGAGCGGCCCTTCCAGTGTGTTCAGTGTGGGAATAGTTTTAGTGCTTTAGGAAAACTAAAGGAGCACCAACGGATTCACACAGGGGAGAGACCCTACCCGTGTTCCTATTGTAAGAAGAACTTCAGTCAAATAGGAACCCTAAAAATCCACATGCGGATTCACACAGGGGAGAGGCCCTACCAGTGCTCCCAGTGTGGGAAGAGGTTCACTCAAGTAGGAAACCTAAAGCACCACCAGCGGATTCATACGGGGGAGAGGCCCTACCCCTGCTCCCAGTGTGGGAAGAGCTTCAGTCATTTAACAAACCTAAAGAAGCATCAGCGGATTCACACAGGGTAGAGACCATACCAGTGCTCCCAGTGTGAGAAGAGCTTCAGTCAAGTACAAGCCCTAACGGAACACCAGTGGATTCATACGGGGAGAGGTCTTACCAGTGCTCCCAGTGTAGGATGACCTTCAGCCAATGAGCCAAACATGAGAGGCACGAGTGACTAGGGGAAGCTGATAGTGTGATTAATGAACAGTTTGTTCTATCAAAGGATTGCGTGTAGGCTGTAGCCACAGAGAATGGTTTGTATCTACTGATCTTGCCTGAGGTTTCTTCTGGTACTGATCTTGTCCAACTACTGTGAGGGACTGCTGGAAGTAGGCAGCAGGACTTCTGAGCTCAGTGCTGCTCCTCATGGCCAAAGTAGAGGTACTGACTGAGAGCTCAGCTTCAGGCTTTACAGTACAACGTCTACAGGGCAGGTACCGCATGCAGGCAGAGAAGCTGCCAGAGGGGACCACAATGATGCTGACACATGAGGAAACGCTACTGTAGCAGAGGCTGGTCCAGGCTGCTGAAAGCCCTTCTCTGAATCGGGGGGTGTTAGCAGGCTGGATGAGTTATGCTCAGAATCCTGTAGAGGTATCAGAATCAGAACAGGTAGGGAGTAGTCATGTTTATCATTGGTCAATCTGGGCAGTGATGGTAAAGCCTAGGGTAATGATAATAATAATATACATGTGGGCTTTAACTAATCCCTGGGTGAGAAGCACACTCGAATGCTGAGGTCCATTGCATGCTGATCCTCCTGTCACATCTTTCCGGATGGGTGTTGAACAGATCATCGCTTTTAAAAGCAGGCTGTCCGTGTTGTTCGGGTCCTTAATTGGCTGGTCATGTTCTCATGCACGCTTTGTTTCGAGTTTTGGTTATGATGTAGATTGTTTAATGAAATGAAGTTAATTGTTTAAATTTAAGTTTAATACAGTTCTTACAGACAATCCCAAGAAAGATGCTTTTATTTTGCAGGGGCATGAATTGGAAAGGTGATTACAAATGGGTCATCCACTTCCCGCACAGCAGAGCCCCTGAGTGATGTATATATTTATGGACGAACAAATGAAAGGGTAATAAAATGTAAACCTTTTTGCGCAGATTTTGATTTGTTTCCATATATTTCTGATTTTAATGCTTTTGGAATACTGTTTTGAAGATAAGTATTTTTGCTTTATAAACAAGTAGGGCTGTCACTGTCGCTTATATCAATAATCGAGTAATCTCGATTAATATGACGAGTAATCAGACGATCCATCAAGTAATCTTTAAGTTAATAATATATGAATAATTATTATCAATTATTACAATATATTGTTGATAATATATACGTTGCATTTGGCGTGAGGCAGGAACCAATCAACCACTGCAGGGTCACTCGTTCGGTCAGTTTAGGCTCCAATTTAAAGATGCATGTTTCTGGACAGTGGAAGGAAACCGAAGACCGTCAAAAAGCCACGCCCACATGGGGTAAGCACGCAAACGCCACACGCACCAAGCGGAGGTGTGTAGCGACAGCGCTACCCACTGCACCACTGTGCCGCCCTAACAGGCTTGCACATTGTGTAATGTTAATATTGACATGACATTTTATGCACATCGCAAGGACCCCAATAGACTGCTGGGTTCAAGTCATCAATACGCTTAAAACATTTTTAGTTAGTCAACGTGAAGATAATTTAGCAAGCTTTGCGATTCCAACGATGGATTCCTTTTGTAATTATGTAGTGTATTTATTCTTTAATCACTCTAAAGTTTACCGTTTTTGCGTAAGCTCTGCATGCGCTCTCACACAATCGCAATAATTCTCGTCCTTACTATTTCATTCACTCAGAGACCGTGAGAAATTAAAACGAACATAGAGGAGAAAAGCGGTGGCGAAAAGACATTCTCCGTCCGCTGTATAGAAATATTTTGTATTTGATGGAGGCGATATTGAGCAAAGGTAAGTGATTTGTCGACACTGCGAAGCTTTGTATCTGTTGGGACAACTAACGACAACCACCAACTTATTTGATGCACTCTTTTGATAAGTTCTATTTGGCTACCCAGCAAACAAGGGACAGCCAGAGGACGTCCTCATTCAAAAGGAAGTTATGACAGCTTCCAGGAATAACATTTAAATATATAATTTTATTTTAAGTATTTCTTTTCATTAATCTTTTGATCCTCTGGACATCCTAATGGAAGAGGAGGACGCCTGAGTTAACTTCACTTTTCCGTTAGCGCTTTTAATTGCGGACGAGGAAACGTAATGTAAATATAGGCTGCAGTCGGTGCTCTTGTAGCCCAGATTTTTATGTCTAGCGGAAACCGTGCCCGTCGCCTTTACTAGGAGGGGGAGATCACTGTGAGATATCACGGTAGGGGCTGCCGTAAACACGCTTGGCGTTCTCCAGACCAACACTGTACATAGATTTATGCATTTATGAGTTACTGAACTTTTTGTGTGTCGTCTGAAGCTTTTGAAAAACACCAAAAAATCTCATTTAATTTCTTATGTTGACCTCCTGATATGTCGAACCCGTGATGGGGAACGTAGCGGTGCCGAAGAGTCGCCTGTACTTATTATTTATGTATATATTAAAATATTTATATTCGCTGTATTTTCATACATAGTCCCACGTATCGTCGCTGTCGGGCGGAATATCCTGCCATTGATTATGATGAAGACTGAACTTTTTAAAAAGACCTTCAAAATGTGTGTGATGCTTTTATATGTTGTATTTTTCTGCATTTTAATAAGTGATAAATGAAAAATTGGAAGGAAATTGCTATTGTTTTTATAATAACCTGTGTTTAAATACATTTTTTTCTTTTATAAATACCAAAGCTAAAGGATGTCTCCCTTGGTCCTGTCCTGCGCCAATATGGCCATGAGCGCTCTCCCCAGCTGGCTATCTCGTATTCCCAATCATTCACACCTGTTCCTCGTGTAGACCTCATTGATTGAGATGACTACTCTCACCTGTGTCTGGTTACCCTAGCGCATTGTGGTAATGTCTTTCACTTGTCTGATTTCAGTCTTCGTTTCTCAGTGCATGTACAGTACGTGCACCTCCATCCTGTGCTCCCCAGTTGTGGCATTGTTTACCTGTTGCGCCTCCGAACTCCTGGTAGGTCTGAATATAGACTGACTTACCATTGTCCTTCTTCAAATAAAAGTCCTGCTGCCGGTTTGACATCTCCAAGGCTGTCTCTGAGGTTTCTTTGTGCCTCTTGGTGTTTTAAGATGTGACACATATCTTATGACTAACCTCTGGGTATTTAAATATTTCAGATATAATTATATATATTTAAATGCTACTTCTTCAAGCCGTGATAATAAATTTGTGTTTGAAGGATTTCTACATTTTTCAGTGATGGCCTAATGGTTAGGGAAGTGTGCTTGTGACTGGAAGGTTGCTGGTTTGAATCCCCAACCAGCAAGGTACTACTGAAGTATGCTGAACAAGGTATTGCTCCCTGGGTGCTAAATAATAGCTGTCCACTGCTATGTCACATGTGGGTGAAATTCAGAGGACACATTTCATATGTGCTGTGGTGTGTCAAAAATAACAATCACTTTCACTTAACTGGGTTGTCCTATGGATGTACTAAGGATGCCCCCAAAAAATGTGATGTGATGTCTGTTAGGAAGTTGCCGATCCGATGACGGGAGGGGGGCACACAGAGTTGTGTGAGTTTGGAATTGGCAGAATGGTTCCCGGGTGATGATGTTAAAGGCCAAGCTGAAGTCCACAAACTGAAACCTTGCTTTGGTGCCTGGGTTATTGGTGTGATGTCGTTCAGGTGGGTAAGTCTTTCCGAAGTCTTCATGACCAAACATGCCATAGTGACAGACCTGTAGTCATTTAGTTCTGTTATGCAAGATATTTTAGGCATTAGTATAATGGTGGAATGGCGCAACATGGGGGAAAACATGCATTAATGTTGTTTTGTGAAAGAAGCTGAAACAATGAGTAATTAATTCCCCTTTGTGTATATATTAATAAATGCAATTATCAGAAATTACAATTTTTGGTTAATTGCCTTTCAGAAGGAATATTTTACGTATTTTTAATAGCCATTTGTATTGTTAATGTTTAGGGCTTTGATGAGTGCATTTAATTGTTGCATATATTTTTTCATCCGCGTACACGCTTTTGTTCATTATATCATCTGGCTCAGTTCTTTGCACAGTATTTTTATTTTTAGATTTAAATTCATAAACAGGTGACAAGTTTTAATAAATGTATGCCTTTATTAAAATCCAGACGCGTACCGAATCCAATTAGTAATGATAAAAAATATTTGGAATTATAAAATTGCGGCTGAATCTCGCTAATACTTGATATGAAAAAGTAGGATTAGGACTTTTTCATATACGCAAAACTCAGTGTTCGGCGCACAAAAAAAAGAGAAAGAAACGTCATGCCGTTAAACGTGTTGCGTAACACGTCCTTATGGTCGGAACGTCTTGGCGTTAAGTTCTGCTCGGCAGCGGAGAGGTCGGAAGGAATGTGAGGGATGTAGGGTGAGTATTAGGGACGGGCGATACCACTGGCTTTCTTTTCGATCCGATAACCATTAACACCAAGGCTGGGATCCCGATGTCAGTTTTCGATGCTGGCGTTATGGTTTATGTGGTGATTCTGTTAACTGGTGACAGGCGCAGGCATGCGGCATGCATTCACTTATTTTTGCTGGGGACAGAAGCAGATTCATCAAGTTTGGAGAGGCAGTTAAAATAAAAGACTTATGCTAATGAAGGAAAGGCCTTGGCCTTTCCAAGCCCTACGCAATATTTTACGGAAGTGCATAGATTTCACAGAAGCAAAGAGATCATGATCTCCTTCTGCTGTTTTTTCCTATCCTACAAAAACGGATTCCTAGCGCTACGGCGCATGCGTAAATCAACATTACATGATAAGTACAAATTGGAACATTTTGCCACCCTTGCTTGCTTAGCAGAGGTGGAGGTTGTACAGTGATTCCTCGTCTATCGCGGGGGTTGCGTTCCAGAACCCCCCGCGAAAGGTGAAAATCCGCGAAGTAAAAACCATATGTTTA
>JAAGVU020000113.1:31181699-31201517 GCA_011763525.2 Mormyrus iriodes
CGATTCCAGAAACCCCGATTACGACTTCGGAGTCTGAGTTTACTCAAGTCTGAGTGTTAATGCTAATTGAAGCGCGGTCTCGTGGAACAACAAAAAGCCATCATCAGCACTTCGCTGAAAATGTTATTCACCATGGAAACTGACGCCAAAAGTGTATTGCTCCGTGCATTTACTGGTTCTGAATGGAAAGATTAACAGATGTTCTGACCGATTATAAATTTATTTTAAAGAAAAAGGCAATGCTGTAGCAAAGGAGGGAGATGGCGTGGCAAAAATGCACAACTGGTCGACGCGTAAGTAAATCCTCCTAGTTTTATTTATAATTTATTAGACCCGTGTGGTCGAAAATAGAGCTGTCGGGATTACTCGAATACTCGAGTATTAAAAAGAATCGATTAAAAATTTCCTTCTCCAGTACTCGGCAATTCGGCAGAAGGAAAACAGCGCATGGAGGATGAGGCTCTAAATGAAGAGGGAAAGCAACATTTGTGTGGAAGCACTTTACATTAAATGTGAATGAAAATGTAGTCTGTCAGATTTGCAAAACAGAACTTAAATATCACCACAGCACAACTGCAACGCAAATACATCTTAAAAGAAGACATCGAGGTATGAAGGACACCCAATAATGCAAGGTTAGCCATAGATATGTGTCATTTAGCCTGTCAGAGTAGCCTAGCCTCTCTTTGTCATCACTTTGACTTAAATTATTTTCTTAATACACTTTATGCAATTCCTGTATGTCAAAATAATTGCTGCTAAAATGATGGTTAGCCCAGTTGCTCAGCCACATCATTTTACATATGGTACATATAAGCAATTAATATAATTATTTTTTTGTGAATGTATTGTGTGTTAGGGCTGAATGATACTGGAATGAGTTTACATCGCGGTGTTTTAAGTTTTTGCGATATTTAGGAGTTGAAAATTTATTATGTAGCCAAATAGAACGTATCTACCAACTTTTTTATCGACAGTCTGTCAGATATGTTGGTGGTGCCGTGAGTTGTGCCAGCAGACACAAAGCAATGCTAATAAATCACTTGCTTTTGCTCAATATTGTCTGTATAGAATACAAAAATTTCCATATAACAGAAGCCGAATGTTTTGACCAGTTCTTGTTCTCTTTTCTCCTTTTCACTCATATTTGATTAATTTGTCACAAAGGCCCCATATGGTCTATGAATGAGTCCAACAGCCAGAATGAGAATGATTGTGAGGACAGGCAGAGCTCATGCAAAAGCAGCAATGGTAACAAAACAATTATCACAATAGCTGTGACTGTTTTAACTTAAAGTATTAATAAAGTAATAATAATAAAACAATTCCAGTAATAATAAAACAATAGGGATCCTGCAGCTAACACTGCTTGTAACCCTAATAATAGGACCTTTCTGTAGACAATCTCTGACCATGAAATAGGTATGTAATTCACTTATAGCTTAGCAGAGGAATCAATATTTTTTCGCACTGTGAATGTAACATTCTTCTTGGGTTTCACTTATTTGCAGCATACGCAGTCGCCTTGGGCCATACTTTGAAAAACTATTCTTACGACAATTGTAAACCCTGGGTTGGTCGTGCTGTATAATGCTTAATGATGTTTTAAATCACAGCTTTTGCAATTTGCTAGTCACGATGTTTCAAATCGTGATTTCAATTTGGAAATCGATAAATCGTTCAGCCCTAGCATGAACCCAGCAGACAATCGCCATTCGTGTGATGTAACAAATGCATACGCATGAAATTCCATGCGATATTAACATTGTACATCGTGCAAGCCTATTGAGGGCCGCACAGTGCGTAGCGCTGTTGTTGCACGCCGCTATTTTGTGTGTGTGGAGTTTGTATGATCACCCTGAGTGTATGTGCTTTTTTGGTGGATCCTCTGGTTTCCTTCCATTGTCCAAAAACTTAAGTGAATTGGAGTGCCTAAATTGACCGTATGTGTGACTGTGTGTGCACCAATTACTAAGTATATCATATATTATAAATGATTACTCAATGAGTCATCAGATTAATCAGTAAATTACTCGATTATTAATATTGTTTATAGTGACAGGCCTGTTCAAAAACAATGTCCAATATAATGGATACAATGTTTAACATAAATGGTTTAGTACATTGTGCTGTATATATCTCTAGTCTTTTATTTTTTACAGTATAACTTTACATATCAGTTTCTTTTAATGTCTTTATTTTGCTTTCACTATTTATTATGGTAGAGTTGATCACCTTGCCTTTCACTGCAGGTTATAGTTTGGCTGTGTATGTTGCAGGTGACAAAATCCCTGAATTTATGGAAACATGTTTAATGTAATTGCAATTTACCTAGAACCAAATGAACCTGACAGCAAGTTCTAATAAAATAAAGGGCTGCACAATATCACAGCACAATATTATTGTGATTATATGGCGCCTGGGCAAGAATCGCCATGTCTTTAGATGACGGGCATAAAAATTTGTCCAGACACTGGCTTTTTGGTACTATTTGGATGTTTACTTAGGCCCATAGTTTGGTAAGCAAATTACCAGTATGCCTAAAATTTTAATGGCAGATGTATTGTGACACCCAAAAGTTAGCAATCTATATAAATAACCTTATGTTAAATTTGGTTAGCGAAGCACGCCACATAATACTGTTTTAGTATGTCATGGAAGCGATAAGCACTGAAGTAGCAGTGAAGAAAGGGGCAGGTCAACAGACACCACACCTTTTGAAAGAGGAGATATTGTGGATAAACGAGGCAAAAAGATGTCATTGGTGTGAATCAGAATCAGTTTATTCGCCAAATGTACAAGTACACAGGAATTTGACCTGGTAATACAGCGCAATGAAAATTGACATTAAAAAGGTTAAAATGAGTCATCAAAAGGAAAGCAACAACAAGTAAAACAGCAACAACAATAAATAGAAAAACAGCAACAATAAATAGAACAGAAAAATGGGGTTAAGGGTATGAATATAGCACAGTGTTTTGTAGTGTTAATGAAAGATTATCAAGAAGATTTATGGCCTTTGGAAAAAAGCTATTAAGGTGCCTGGAGGTCTTGTTGCTGAGTGAGTGGAACTTGCGACCAGAGGGGAGCCAACTGAAGAGGAAGTAAGCTGGGTGGGATGGGTCCAACGTGACCCTGCTCTCACCCGTATATGTGTCTGTGTGTCTCACTGAGAGCAAGATGGGGTAGGTGAAGAGCGTTCCAATGTACCTGTGCTTGTACAAATGACTAATAAACGATAATTTCTTTTCAGTACTTTGGTTGCATGATAGGCGATGTTAATATCTATACTGCATGTTATGTAATAAGTTATGCAAAAACTTTTTTATTCTGTCATGGGAAACAAAACTTAGCAAGCTTTGCTATTTTACCGATGGTCCCTTTTCAGTATTATCTAGTATTTGTTTAAAAACAATCAGTGTAAAAATTGCCACCACTTTATTTGCATGAGCTCTGCATATGTTGTCTGAGTAAATCATAATCATTTTACAGTGGTCTGTTGGAGTTATTTTTGTATAACCGCGTACCTTGAAGTGGTTTATCCTGCTTATACCACAGTTAGTGAATGAAAAATAATAGAATAAACTGGACACTGTTAATTTTTCAGATGAAAATGATTTTAGTTAGCTTTTAGTAATGTTCTTAGAAATATAGACCCTAATCAGGATAGAATGTCTAGTCAGGCTCACCGAAAGCAGCAAGTCAGTTAAGTTGCCATGGAAACCATCAATAGGCAGGTGCTTGTGTATTGAAAACTGAGGGCAATTATGCTGATAAAAATTATTGTTTATTTATGCGTAAAAAGTCACACAGGTTTTTACATTAGCATGTTTAATAAAACATTAAAAAGCATAAATACGAAACAGTTATTAGGCTGCTGGAACTACCTGTGCAGTTGCATGAAGACAATAATCATTATTGGGACTTTTATTGATCCCCGTTGGGAAATTGTTTTTATGCCTCCCCCAATTTGCTCTCTGTAGATGAGAGCAACCTGGCTGCAAAGGGCAGCCACATGTTGCAGCGTCCAGGGGCCTGGGGGTTAAGGGTCTTGCTGAAGGACCTGCAGACGTGAAATAGTATTTACCAAAACCTTGGTATATTGCTGTGCAAAGGTTTCCTGTTTACATAACCTCCTTTACTAAAGAAGCAGTGATGGTAGTGTGAGTTCCGTCTAGGCATTCAGTGGTATTAATGAGTCCTGCAATATTTAGACAATGAAATGTATTTATTGTTGAAAATCGTTCCAAATAAAGTTTGTGAAGATATGAGTGCAAATCCATGGTGTGTGATGTGTGAAATGAGAGGCTGAGAATGGGTGTTCAAATAAATAAGATAAACTTTAATTAAATCAAATGAAACTTTACTGATTCCAGGTGAAAATTATTGAATAAATCATAGACTGGGATGAGAAACAGTACCCTTCATGAAGAAATTTGCTGAACAGTGAAGAATTTCTGCTTCTATGTCGAACATCTCTTGAAGAAATGGGCACACAAAATAAAACTGCCAACTCTGTTGAGGCAGCCACATCCCTGCCCTTTAAACCAAAGTTTCTGTCAGCTATACCTGCTCTCGAGTAGATTTAATTCCGAGACCTAGTTGCCACAGTGATTGGATGACATTCAGTGTAGTCTCGGTTTCTGGAACGGAAATTGATCAGGTTTACACTACTAATTCAGAATTGTGTGCTAAACATGCTTTCTGGAATACTCCCCTGGACCCCTTAGATCCACTCCTGTAAAGCAGGTTCATTGGCAGCCAGTTTGAACATTAGATTAACTAGATTACACTGGTGAACCTGATTACATTGAGACGTCACACAAAGTTGTGCTTTTAATAAAGATTTTTTGGGGAAGTGGTAAGAGTGTGTAGGGGGTTAGAGACAGTAGAGCAAGGGTGGCCAATCTTATCCTCAAAGGGCCAGTGTGTATGCAGGTTTTTGTGGTAACCTTTAGGTCAGCTGTTCAAATTCAGATGTGAGGACTTCAGTCAATCGGTCCTCTAATTAGTAATCTAATTAGGGAGTGCACCAAAAACCGGCATACACAATGGCCTTTTCTGGATAAGATTGGCCTCTTCTGCAGTAGAGGTTGGGGGTGTGGGAGGAGTAGGGATTACGTGGGGGGAAGGGGTGATGGTGCTGTGTTGGGAATAGACCCATTTGTCATTCCCATAGCATTTAGTTTGTCATATTTTGGGATGCTGGTTTATTTAGATGAATAATATCTAGCAATGACTTGATTGTTTTTAGTTTGGTGTGTACGTCAAACCAAGTTTACTTATTTTTTTAGCTGCTTCCAAGACCACAGACTGAGGAGATGAAAAGCATTTAGTAACAGAGCAGTGTGAACGTGATCTGTGGGCTTCTCACCAAAACCAAGGAAAGGTTGGCTACACTTGAACCCCAAGCAGGTAAGTTCAGTGTATGTTTTGTTATTTCAGGTCAGGTCATGGACATATGGAACAGAGGCAGCTCCAGCCTCCAGGACTGCATCCTCTTCAGAAGTCCATCCAGCTATGATGATGGGATTTTATGCCATTTGCACAAGTATGGTGGAATTCCATAGTTTTCACATATCCTGTCTCTCTGCTATGCTATTGTTAGCCATTTATTGAGCGCCCCTGGAGCAGTTTTCTGAATTAGGGGTCTTGCTGAAGGGCCCAAAAGTGATATTCTCACTCTGAAGGCCGCAGGATTTGACCTGGTAACCTTCTGATCACAGACATAGAGTCCAATCCCACAGGGCCATACATCGCCACTTTAGTCAAAACAAGTTTCCAGGTACTTGGATCTTCATCCTGATGACCCAGTTAGAGCAGAGCTGAGAGCTCTGTACCTGATGCTGCAGAACAGAGACATCATCTGTATTATGATTCTGGTATGTGAAAAGGTTCAATGCATGTTCATCACTCCCTTTCTGCTCGCAGACGTTCCCCTGCAGGGCTGGGGCCAGCTGCAGCATGGATCAGAAACCTCCTCAGCTAAATGTGGCAGATGTGAAAGAGGAAGTGCAGGACATCCTCATATCGGATGTGGACGGGGTCGGGCACAGCAGCCCTGGCAAGGTGAAATGGAGCTCTGCTAGTGTGGGGCTGCCTTCTGCACTCACATGTTGCTTGCCTTGCTTGGTAGTATCCAGGCAACTGCATGAACCTGGACCATGTGTGAACAGAGAGCACCCAAGTCTGGGAGAACTGAAAAGCAGTTGAGAGGACTCCTAAGTCGCTAAGATCAATTCACAAACAGTCGCAAAATAGCTGCTGTCATTCCACTCCACGATGTCTTGGAAACATTAAACAACGCTGAATTACTTAAAAGATACCACCACAATCGGAAGGGAATAGTGATTGCTTGGAGCTTGTGAGGAATGCAATAACATCTCTAATGAACTGAAACAACCCAGTCATTTACAGTGAAAACTGCTTATAGTGATCATGTCTGTCTGAAATTTATCACTGTAAGCAGCTGAACATTGTAACCGATTTTTTTCATTTTCTCTTTCTCAGGCGGATGAGTATACAAATGTCAATTAGATGGTAATTACATGCATGTGAGGTAATAAATCGGACAGCATAGCTACTGAATTTTGACTTTCAAAATAGTGTACAGCTGTTTCAAATGCTTTTCAAATTACAGAACTGTACAAATTGAATTCCTGAACTGTGTATAATTCAAATACACTGTAATACAGTATAGTACTATACATAAAATACAGCTTATTGTAATTTCACTGCTGCCTCTAGTTCGCTTGTTTTTGGCAGTTTATCATAAGTTTCGATTAGTCTGTATTTGACATTGAGAGAAAGTGACTTTCTTTTTCTAGTCAAGTTTTCTGTGCATGCAGCATCAGCCTCAGGTAGCGAGCCAGAAGCAGTCTGGTTACCGCAAGGCAAAGCAGGGCTATCAAAGTAAAGTAAAAAAAAAAATTAAAATCATGTCAAATGTCATGTATAAAAACACACAAAATGAACACTGTAAGCGGACTACTTGATTACTGTTATCGAATTATTTAAACAGTATTTGTACAAGAATGATTCTGTCCCAAGCTTTTTGATCCATATAAGCGGTTGATCACTATAAGCATGATTACTATAAGCGTATAATTTCTGTTCGTGGGATGTTGCACATACTTTTCACCAGCACATACTGGCCTCTCATCAACTAATTCCCGTCGTTATTGCAGGCAAGCTTGTGCATGAGAACTGGCATCACCCAAAGCGGGTCTCACTCTTAGCTTAGGAGTTCTCACTTTTCCTTAGTAAAAGTTGCTCTGAACAGCTTTGTGAATAGGTTTTAGGAAAAAACTCTTAGTTTAAAACTTTGTGTGATTTAGGAGTACTCTTAGTGGTAAGATAAAATGCTTTGTAAATATGGGCCCAGATCTCTTTACAGAAGAATTTTATTGATTCTGTTCTCTTTTCCTCAGAAAGCAGAGAGTACAATGTGTCCCGTCTTTAATGGGAAGGTGAAAGAAGAATCAGTGTTTCAGGACATGACTGAGGAGAAGCTGACTATCCCTCTTCAGGTGGACGATACTGAAGGGAGACGAAGAACAAGAAGAGGGAGTGTCAGACCTCCAAACCCAGGTGACCATAGAAAAATCTTCTAGTTTTCAGAAAATTTCCCATGCCGGATCAATCTGATATCTAGTGCTGTATGCAATCTGTGTTACTGAATTGTTGCTGTTTTTTTTATGGAAGTATATATTGGACTTTTGTAACCCATAGAAGACAATCCACAAATATGTACCAAGAGGCACAAATATTTCACTATCCACAAATGTTTTTTTTTTTATTGTGTTGTGTAATATCCACAAAAATATGGGGCGATTTGTACATGTGAAACATATTTTGCACATTTGTGGATCACTTCCTGCCTCTTTAGAGAATCCTTGGATACCACCAGTTTGACTTTGTGTCGAATGAGTGGTTGGTCAGGAAGCCCCAAATGAGGCGCATTACCTGCATTGTGAGGGAGTGTCAGTTACGGCACTACGGCCATGTGGCATGATTCCATGATGGTGATCCGGCTCTCAGGATCCTCATTACTACTCATTTCAACACAAATTTTAAAAAGTACATACTTGTGTATAGTGAAATATTTCTGGATCATGGTACATATTTGTGGATTGTCTGTTGTGAATTACAAATAATGAAGTCCAATATGTACATCCATAATTATTTCTCATGAATACGTCACTTTTGCTACCATTACCCAATTCCAAATTTATGTTTACTCTTCTCCATTCCTCTTTCTTCAGTCCAAGCTCTTGTACCAGGGAGGAGAGTGAAGAAGTTCCCCTGTTCTTACTGTCCAGTACTGTCCTTTACGTCAGAAACTTACCTCCAGAGACACATCAGGAAATCCCATCCTGAAGAGTTTGGTCCTGGTGTGATCCTGAAAGTTCACTGTTGCTCCCATTGTGGGAAGAGCTTCAGTCATTTAGGAAACCTAAAGAAGCACGAGCGGATTCACACAGGTGAGAAACCCTACCAGTGCTCCCACTGTAAGAAAAGCTTTAGTCAAGAAGGAGCCCTAAAGATCCATCAGCGGATTCACACAGGGGAAAGACCCTACCAGTGCTCCGAGTGTGGGAAGAGCTTCAGTTATTTAGGTGACCTAAAGAAGCACCAGCGGATTCACACAGGCGAGAAACCCTACCAGTGCTCCCACTGCAAGAAGAGCTTCAGTCAAGTAGGAGCCCTAAAGGCACACGAACGGATTCACACTGGGGATAAGCCATACCAGTGTTCCCAATGTGAGAAGAGCTTCAGTCAAGTAGGAACCCTAAATATCCACCAGCGGATTCACACAGGGGAGAGGCCCTACCAGTGCTCCCAGTGTGGGAAGAACTTCAGTAAAGTAGGAGCCCTAAATATACACCAGCGTATTCACACAGGAGAGAGGCCATACCAGTGCTCCCAGTGTGGGAAGAGCTTCAGTCATTTAGGAGCCCTAAACATCCACCAGCGGATTCACACGGGGGAGAGGCCCTATCAGTGCTCCCACTGTGGGAAGAGCTTCAGTCAAGTAGGATCCCTAAAGGCCCATGAGCGGACTCACACTGGAGAGAAGCCGTACCAGTGCTCCCAATGTGAAAAATGCTTCAGTCAAGTAGGAGCCCTAAATATCCACCTGCGGATTCACACAGGGGAAAGGCCCTACCAGTGCTCCCAGTGTGGGAAGAGCTTCAGTTATATAGGACACTTAAAGAAGCACCAGCGGATTCACACAGGAGAAAGGCCCTACCAGTGTTCCCAGTGTGGGAAGAGCTTCAATTATTTAGGAGACCTAAAGAAGCACCAGCAATTTCACACTGGGGACAGGCCTTACCAGTGCTCACAGTGTGAGAAGAGCTTCAGTCAAGTAGGAGCCCTAAAGATCCACAAGCAGATTCACACACAGGAGAGGCCCTACCAGTGCTCCCAGTGTGGGAAAAGCTTCAGTTATTTAGGAGACCTAAAGAAGCACCAGCGGATTCACACAGGGGAGAGGCCCTACCAGTGCTCCCACTGTCAGAAGACCTTCAGGCAAGTCGGAGCCCTGAAGGCACATGAGCGAACTCACACTGGGGATAAACCGTACCAGTGCTCCCATTGTGAGAAGAGCTTCAGTCAGGTAGGAACCCTAAATATCCACCAACGGATTCACACAGGGGAGAGGCCCTACCGCTGCTCCCAGTGTGAGAAGAGCTTCAGTCAGGTAGGAGCCCTAAATATCCACCAGCGGATTCACACAGGGGAGAGACCTTACCAGTGCTCTGAGTGTGGGAAGAGCTTCATTCATTTAGGAGCCCTAAAAATTCACCAGCAGATTCATACAAGGGAGAGGCCCTACCAGTGCTCCCATTGTGGGAAGAGTTTCAGTAAAGTAGGAACACTAAAAGCGCATGAGAGGACTCACACTTTGGAAAAGTCATACTAGTGCTGCCATTATGAGAAGAGCTTCAATTTCATAGGAAACCTAAACAAACGCCAACGGACTGACACAGGAGAAAGGCCTTACCACTGTTGCCATTGTCCAAAGACTTTCATTTAATTATGAAATCTTAAGACACACCAACAAATTAACACAGGTGAATGACCCTGTCTATGTTCGTGTTAGAACAGTTTTACCTTCTTTTGAGACCTAGGGCTAAGGATGGGTGATCTTACGATTTTATATGATGATCGTTTTTTGAAAATGTCTACATCTTTTTCATGCTAAGCATGGAGAAAAGTGATCTTTTATGTCCTCCTATTAATACTTCCAAATTTCATGTAAAACTTCCATGGCTAGTAATAACGTGTCACTACTCGATCAGTGCCGTACTTCTTCCCTCACCATACCGACAGCTCGCATTGTTTTTCAAACATGTCACACATGAAACAGACCCTATAATACAGACACTTGGCCAGTCAGCACAGTCATGTAGCAAGAGGTCATTCTGTCAATTTGTGAACATAGCACGGATCCAAGGTGTAACCACTCGATCCTTACCACCTGCCAGATTTGTACCTTGCACATCTGCACCGCATTATATTTCCTGTTACTGCCCGATCCGTTCGTCCTGCCATTTTACTGCAAATGGTATTGTTTATATTTACAGCAAATTACGGGGGTCGCTTTATTGTTTAGCGGGAACTGGTGTTAATGATTCGGCTGATTTCTGTTTTCTTTGCTTGGCGTTCTAATGGTTCACTCCAGTCGTTTATTTACAGTTTTTGGATCAACACTATTACTTAAGGATCCCATATCTGAAACTTCAGTTTATATTACCATCAGTTGAAATTGCTACTATCCAGTAACGTGATATTATGGTATACTTACAGCTTTGGGTCACTCTGAACTGAAGGGACATAAACGGTCACCCCACTGTGACTGGGGTATATAATAAGACCACGCACTCGGAAACAAATGCAGGTGGTGTGCAGAAGGTTTATTAAACAGACAGAGAAAACAAAGAATCCAAAATTGGAATATTTTGCTTAATATCCTACGTGCATGCACAGGTGTGAGAGGTGCAAATCGGGCATGCACAGTCAAATATTTCACAAAGCAAAGTTCTCCATAAACATTGTCGGGCCACAGTCGGGACTTGCCGAGTTGATACAACAAATTCATTCAACCACCTTAAAAAAGGAGCATCCAACAAAACTTTGTTTAATATTTAAAATAAAGTTTAACTCAGGATTTAAGTACCATTTTGAAAACCGTGTCTGTAATGAAATAATGTGTTTCAAATGGCGCTAACAGGTAAGTCCGTAGGCTTGTTTGAGTCTAGGTTTTCTTGACAGTAAATTTTAAAACTGGAAAGAAAGATCGCAATTCAGATTGTGGATCATGATTGTATGCTATAAAGATTGCAATATGATTTTTTGGGAGTATCGCCCACCCCTACCTAATGCCCTATTATAACACTCTGTAGCAAACGGTCAGAAGCGCATGGTCCAAGTTCATTTAGGGTGTGCCCAAATACACTTGTTAGTTTGACAATGGAAAAATGTTTACAGTGCCAGGCGATTGGTTAAAAAGGGCTGTACTTAGTCTCGTAATTACTTATTGGTATGTTTAGTTTATAGTGTGTTATACTCTAATCAGAGTGTCATCTCCCATTCCCTTTAAAAGCCAGGTGCGCTTGCACCTTGGCGGATTGCCATTATAACGGCGGATTTGGATGGTGGTAGAAAAGAACGCTTCTCTGCAATGGATACTGCTCTACTTGTGTGTGAAGTGAAAGTGCGTGAATAGACCATCTACGACAACTGCAGGAATCCAGCAAAGCTCTCTGATGTGAAGTGGACGTGGGAGGAGGTAGTAGTGAGCGTATCTTGGTCTTCTGGCATCACCAGAAGGGCTGGACAATGCCGAAAGCGGTACAGTAATGTCTGGAGATGGGGAAAACAAAAGCTGGCCACTTACTGAAAGTAGTTAATGAAGGCAGAGGACTGCTTACGACCACTGAGGATCTGACATCAGCGGAGGACATCACTGCCTTTACACTTAGTGCTGAAAGCAAAGAGGGATTTGGGGGGCGAGAGGTGGGCGTCCAACGTAATGCAATAATAACAAGATATTAATGTGAATAAACCATGCAGTCTTCTAGCGAAAATCATTTATTTTACATTGAACACCTGCAACAAAGCCATACAGTAATTGAATGGTAATTGTCATACAGCTTGGCTGCCACAAGATCCTGATGTCGGACCCAGTAGGCAGGAGCAGGTGTTAGTCCTGTAGGGAAAAGAGACAGTGGAACAATCATTAAGATCAAGAGAAGAGATGAGCTGACCCAGATCATGACACAGGAACATCATCTGCGAGGAGAAGCACCCATTTCTGGTACTCCAGAAGGCCGAATTCAACATTGGAGAGGAAACTGGGTGGAATAATGCGGAGTGTTTGGGGCGTGAATACCTGCCTAAACCACATTGAGATGTTACTACGGCCCCTTGTGGACAATATGGGAAGGCTCACTGAAGGATTTGAGTGCCTCATTCTTGCCACAACTCCTCCTCTGATCCCCTGAATTCCTACATCCACCCAATCCAATACAAGTGGCCCCTACACTGCCCCCAGATGCTCCTGGACCCTCTCTTTGCCAGCCCTGTCGTGGTGCTCCCTGCCTGCGAACCCGTGGAGAAGACGACCTAAGATCGCTTTTTTTTTTTACAGCTTTGGTTGTCTTTAAAATCATTTTGTTCAGTCATGGAGTAACAGGTAAACTCAGCAGGGTTTTGATTGCTGAAAGTATGGAAACCTGATCACTGTAAAAAAAAAATGTTAATACAGAGTATTTTCTTAAAAATTATTCAAAATTGTTTTAATCATATTGAGATTAAAAAAATCAACATACACAGTGAATCCCCTGCATTTAAAAAACATTTGTTAAATGCAGTGTGATTTAAAAAGTCTAAATAAATGCTGTATTTGGATTTTATTTTCCAATCAAACCATTCAGTTTGTCTACTAGGCTACAGATGATGCAGCTCTTCTGCCGGCTTCTCTCTCCTCAGTATCAGCACCTACATTATTCCTTGGTCAGAAAATCACAACCCAATTCCAGGGCTGGACACTAACGAAGCACATTACTTGAGTACTGTTCTTAAGTACATTTTTTGAGTATCAATTTTTTGGAAACATGACTTTTACTCCACTGCATTTGAAAGACAAATATTGTACTTTTGACTACATTTCACACAGATTTTTGCTTTTAGCTTTTAAAGGTAGGCTGTCCATGTTTTTCATGTCCTTAATTGGCTGGTGAAGTTTACCATTTCATGTCCTAATGCACGGTTTGTTTCCAGTTTTTTCCAGATGTAGCTTTAATTAAGTTTAATTGAATTCTCATAGATGATCAAAGAAAATGGATGCTTTTATTTTGCAGGGGCAGTAATTGAAAAGGTGATTACAAATGGGTCATCCACTTCACACATACATCCATCCATCTTCTGTAACTGCTTATCCTATTCAGCGTCACAGGGTGGGGTCTGGAGACTATCCCAGAGGCCACAGGTGCAAGGCAGGGAACAACCCGGGATTGGGTGCTACTAAATCACAGGGCATACACATGCCGAGAGGAAATTTGAAAACTCCAGTTAATCTCAGCATGTTTTGGATTGTGGGGGCTAAACCAAAGTACCCGGAGGAAACCCCACCATGACACTTGGAGCCATGACAGAGACTCACACCCTGGTCAGGCTATTTCTTTCCAAACACGTTTCTGTTATTGAATATTCTTCTACTTTCTATGCTCTACAAACATTTCAACACACGAATTATTCAGTGTAATTCTGATCAGATTTCCGCATTACTACAAACGATAGACTTTAATGAATTAATGTTAGTGCCTGGACGCCCCTCGTGGCCAGCCATGGTATTTATTTTGAATACCGTCCCTCTTCCTGCCGCTTATCCTGCTCAGGGTCGCAGGTGGAGGAGGCTGGAGCTGATCACAGGCAGCATATGGCACAAAGCAGGGGTGCATCTGTCACAGGTCACACACATAATCACACAATGTGGGCGATTTACGGATGCTAGTTAGCAAGACTGGATCTCTTTAAACTGTGGGAGAGACCCGGCGCGACTTGGGGGTTGTGTGTGTGTGTGTCTGTATATATATATTAACATATGCACATTCCAGAAATCTCAATTTTCGGTATATTGCTTTTATGAAGTAACATTTGAGGTATTTTTACATTTTTTCATGAAATATTAACAATACAAATGATTAGTAAATATAATTTAGGGCTTTGATGTTTTGAGGACAGTTAATTGTTGCATAATATAATTTAAACAGCGTAAAAGCTTTTGCTCATTATTATATTATCTGGCTAACTTCTTTGCACATTATTGAAGAAATATTTTTAGGTTCAAATTAATAAAAATGTTACCAGTTTTAATAAATGTAGGCCTATGTTTTGACTAAAATACAGAAGCGTACAGAGGCCCAGGTTATAATGGTAAAAATATATAAAAGTATACAACTGCGATTGATTTTCTTTAATACTTAATATGACAAATTAAAATTATCACTGGTTCACTCGGGGTAGCACGGTGGACACTGTTGCCTCACACCTCCAAGGCCAGGATTCAAGGAGGTGTCTGCCAGGTACTCGGGCTTCCTAGTCATCCTGGGTTGTTCCGCGCCCCTCAACAGGACGGACAGACGGGCCCATTGACACAACTCATATGGTAAATATATTCCATAGACATGGAGCGTGTGCTCGTACAGCGTCATGACGTTTAACGTATTACGCAATACGCCGTCATGGTCGTTAAGTTCTGCTCTTCGGCGGAGCAACGGGAAGGGATGTAGGGTGAGTGTCTTCGGCGTGCGATGCCACTGATTTCCTTTTTGATTCGATACCAAATAATACCAAGGCTGGTATCCCGATGCCAATATTCGGTGCCATCTGTAAGGAAATTTTTGATAGCAGGCGGTGGGGAATAAAAGCTGAACCGGGCACTAAAGGATTGTCACACATACACTCCACACGCCGTACTACTACATACTGTTTATTACTTTTGTACTTTTGGCTGCTTTGTACATGTTATTTACATATGTAAATACATTGTGTCTTTGTTTGCACCGTTCAGGGAGTTGCTAACTGAATCTCGTTGTGCTGACATGTACAGTGACAACAATAAAGAATTGAGTCGAACTGCAATTTGCCGAGGAGGGGAGGAGAAGGGGGTGCCGCCGGCCCCCAAAAAGTCCATTTCCTACCTTTTACCCCCTTATGGGCGTCCCTGCCTGGTTGGAGTTTATATCCTGGGGTTGTATTCCAGAAAACGAGTTAGGGTTTAGACCTTAACTATCACTTGAATGCGTCAGAAATGACGTAAATATAGTATCGATTCCAGAAACCCCGATTACGACTTCGGAGTCTGAGTTTACTCAAGTCTGAGTGTTAATGCTAATTGAAGCGCGGAACAACAAAAAGCCATCATCAGCACTTCGCTGAAAATGTGATTCACCATGGAAACTGTATAAACTGTATACATTTTTATATTAATAATATACATAGCATTTGGTACAACAGGAAACAACGTTGGACGGGGTGAAATTGCAGGGCTCTCTCTCTCTACACACACACACACACACACACTCACACACATATATATTAATTAATTAAACTCACTGACACAAATCGCCAGTTTAGGCTCTTCCAATTCACTTAGGTTAAATGTTTTTGGACGGTGGGAGGAAACTTAAAGATCTAGTGTAAACCCGTGCAGATATAGGGAGAACATGCAAACTACATATACACAAAGCAGGGGTGTGCACAATGACAAAAATTAAGAGACATATAAAAGAAAAATAAGATTAGAACAATATAAACAATAACAGCAATATTTAGGTTGTCTAAGGTAGTGCCAATAAAAATAAAATCTCTAAAAAACAAATATCAACCAACAATAATGAACTATTTTAGGTTGCCTGAGGGAGTGCGAAAAAATTAAATACAAATAGAAACCAACAACGTAAATAACATTTTTCGTCTTATCGTTTTATTATTAGCCGTAGCCAGTACCTTAATGATAACTTAACAAATGGTTAATGTGGCTATCGGCCAGTCTAGTAATAGTTAACGTTAATGTGTGCGCCGGCCAGGTTAACATTCATGATAACTGTTTAATGCTTCGTTGTTGTTGAAACGGAAGCTTTACTGACCTCTCGAAATTCGTCATAAAGATCGGGGTGCTTCGCAAAGTTTGTTGTGCTACTCGACTTCGTCACCACCAGGTCAATTAGCGTTCATGTGTTTAGCTGCTAGTGAGGGGCGGGGCTGCGTGCCTGCCTGTCTGTCTGTAATGGTGCTCTGTGAAGTTGTGCGTCAGGTGGAGGAGGCGGAGGAGGTGAAGATGGCACTCTTGGTATCAGTACTATTGCAAATGAGTATCTATTCCGATTTTTAGTATTAATTTAATATCTGAGTATCGATTTCTTTGACAACCCTACTGCACGCTGACTGACCCTGTTCTGTGACTCCAAAGTTTGCTGTCACCTGTATTTGCCTCATTGAAAGCAAGATGGGGTAGGCGAATAAAAGCATTCCAATGTACCTGTATTTGTGCAAATGGCAAATAAAGGATCATTTAATTTTACTACTAGGCATGTGTGACGTTAATATTGTTATGCAACTGTTACATCACAAGGACTGTAATAGTCAACTGGGTTGAGACCATCAATAAGTTATGCTAAAACATTTTTACTCTGTTATAGAAAACAAAACTTAGCAAATTACTCATGGTTCCTTTTTAGTATTACCGAATATTTGTTTAAGAATAATCTGTAAAATTTACTGCCACTATTTGCACTAGGAGGCGGTGCAGTGGTTCGTTCTGTTGCCTCACACCTCTGGAACCGGGGTTCAAGTCTCCGCCAGGGTTCCATGTGTGTGGAGCTTGTATGTTCTCCCCATGTCATCATGGGGTTGCCTCCGGGTACTCCGGTTTCCCCTCACAGTCCAAAAAGATGCTGAAGCTGATTGGAGTTGCCAAATTGCCCATAGGTATGCATGTGTATGTGTGAATGGTGTGTGAGTGTGCCCAGCGATGGGTTGGCACCCCATCCTGGGTTGTTCCTTGCCTTGTGCCCGCAGCCTCCGGGATAGGCTCCGGATCCCCCATGACCCCAAATGGGATAAGCGGTTACAGAAGATGCATGGATGTATTTGCACTAGCTCTGCATGTGCTGTCCGGGCCAGTCATAATCATTTTACTGCAGTCTGTTGGACTGTGATGCTTTTGTGAGAAATGAGTGAGCGAACAAGTACTGGTCATCAGAAGACATTTGTCTTGCTGTATGGAAATATTTTCGATTCCATAGAGACGATATCGAGCAAAAGCAAGTGATTATGGGCACTGTTTTGTGTGTTGGCACAACTTGTGGCAACACCACAAATGTATTTAACAAAAACGGGCAAAAATTATTTGGCACAAAAAGGGCACAAAATATTGTCATGCAAACGTTTTCTATTAATGTTAAGCCCTACTCAATACATAACACATTTGCAAAATAAAATGATAGGTTGCTGTCATAAATATAAGGGTTATTCATTAATATTATATGGTGACTATGTAAACGACAAGGCTAGCCTTCATTTTTCTGGCAATTATCTTGAGATACTTGAATTATAGAATGTAAATTAAGCTACATAATTTAAGTTATGACAAAGATCATCTAGTCTACTCCAAGAGGCTAAAGGGCTCATATCTTATAGTTGTCTGTGGCTTACCTCATATTATTGGGTGAGTCTGTGTGTGTCTTCTTTAAAGATGTTGCGTTGCAGTCATTTTATTGTGATATTGAAGTTCTGCAGTGACAACATTTACATTCAGTTTTAATGTAAAGTGCTCACACACTACTGAGGATTTCACTCCATTTTTATTTGGACCCTCATCTGCTATGCTCCATCTTCCACCATATTGAAAAGTAATTGAAAAGGCAAATCTGAATCACTTTTTAAAATTCTAATTGAGTAATCGTGACAGCTCCACTCTGGATTAACAAAATTTTCCTAGTTGCCTGTTAAGATCCTTCTGGAGAAACAAATATGAAAGTGTAATCTCAGGTCAGGTCAGGGAGCATGTGCTGATGCAGCGCGTTGCCGCACCCGCTACAATGGCGAAATGCCTCAGGATCCCAGCTGGCAACCTCTCAGGCAGAGACACGGTCCTGTCCCACCCTCCGGAGATGGCTATCCATCTGCCGCAGCCAGGTGTTACGTGGGCGTCCCCTTGGCCTGGACCAGGCGCTCGGGTCCTCAGCAATGAGGATCCTGCGAGCTGGATCACCCTCAGGGAAACGCGCCACATGGCCGTAATCTCTAGAGGTAGTATATTAATCTTTTCAAAGAAAAAAAATCTGGTTTATAAATTGAACTGCTGGATTACCAGGTAAAGGTGAGTTTTGTGATTGCCAAAGATGGATAATTCTTTTGCTGTGAAATGACCAAAAAGTGTGGGTCATTTTTATTTGCAGGCAATGAAGAGCTCATGAATGAAACTGTAGTGAGTCTTTATTTATATTTAGTGTGGTGATTGTGAGCAGTTACTGAGAAAATGGTTATTTGCAGTGATGTCCCTGAGAACTCTGCCATCTCTGAGGTCTGCAAGGTGGAGGGGTTGTTGTTCCTTTGACTTACTGTGTGGTACAGCAGGGTGGATTTTTCGCCTGACTGTAGCTGTATTGTGCAGTACAACGTATGGGCATTAATATCTCTCTGGGGTGCCTCTGAGCCCACACAGACAGTGGAACCAGGCCTTGAGTTTACTTACAGTCATCTTAACCCTGGCCCTAGCCCTGCCATGGGCCAGGTTGAAGTGTGACTGCAGTCCAGGTATAGTAACTCATTTATTGCTCAAGTACAAATCAACAAATGTAGTAACTGCATGATACACATGAACTGTTATGATTGATTAATGATGAGCAAACATGGGTTCAGAATGTAACTAGGTTACTAAATACATTAAGTAAGAGTGTACTATTACCTTTTTTGTGCCCCCTCAAGTATAGTGTTATCAGTCAAATTAAACTTTACTGATCCCAAGTGAACATTATTGAATAGATCATGAACTGTGATGAGAAACAATATTGTTCACGATTTGCCGGGGAATGACCGAACGTCTAACTGGAGAAGATGTTCTGCTTATCACAAATCAAACTGCTGAACTCTGCTGACACAACCATAGCCTTTTAAACCCAAGATTCTATCAGCTAAACCTGCTCTCGGGTCGGTTTAGTTCCGAGAATTAGTTGCCACGGTGATTGGGTTATGCTCAGTCTTGTTTTCTGGAATGGAAATTGATTAGGTTTACTCTACTAATTTCGGATTTTGTGCTAAACTCCCTTTCTGGAACACCCCCCTGCTCCCCGTAATAGTGTAAACATTTAAATTACCATTCAAATCAATATTTTGATTTAATTCTCAAAGTGAAAGATTTAGATTGAAAGAATCAATTTTTCAATATTGATCTGCGCATCCTTAGTGAATATAGTGCAGCAGTGGTGCCACCTAGATCTTTGGGAGCAGCATGTGGCTCAGTGGGCTAAGCCTCTGTGCCTGTAATCAGAATGTTGCTGGGCCGAGCCTGGCCTCGGCACATCTGCGGGTCCTTGAGCAAGGCCCTTAACCCCCAGCTCTCTGGGTGCTGCTATGGGTGGCTTCCCATCATGGCCAATTTGCTCTTACCTACAGACAGCAAGTTGGAGGAGGTGTAAAGAGAATTTCCCCATGGGGACCAATAAAATATCCATCCATCCATCCATCCATCCATTTTCCAGAACCGCTCATTCCATTTCGGGTCGCGGGGGGTCCGGAGCCTAT
>JAAGVU020000113.1:31201617-31216309 GCA_011763525.2 Mormyrus iriodes
CCGGGCACAGACGTGAACCCTGATCCCAGAGGTGTGAGGCAACAGTGCTAACCACTGCACCACCGTGCCGCCCCCCAATAAAATATCAATAATAATAATAATTATTATTATTATTAGATCTGCGCCTGTAGAGTAGGTTCATTGGCCGGCAGTTTGAACATCTTCATCGGCAGCTTCCTTTATTATTCTTTGATTTATTATTGCTGGATTCCCCGAATTGGCATACATATGGTTTTGGCACTGGTCAGGCATGCAGACTACTAACCTGTTAGTGTGAAAACTCAGAAAGTATTTGATGGGTCTTTTTTAGAACTTAGCAGACACATTGTATGGTGGAAGATCTGGAACTGATTATATTTAGAGGCAGATCAGACCAAAACTGAAGCAGTGTCACTTAGTGGTGGTGCAAGAGTAGACAGACAGAGACACATGAACACAGGTGAACCTGATTACATTGAGACAAGTGACAGAAGTTGGGCTTCTAATGAAGATTTTTTGGAGATGTGGGGAGAGTGTGTAGGGTGACTAGAGACAGTAGAGGTTGGGGGTGCGGGTAGAGTAGGGATTAGATTGTGGAGGGGATGATGGTGCCACATCTGGGGAATAGACCTACGCCATTGTTGTTCCCACCGCATTTAGTTTGTCATTGTTTTAGGGATGCTGGTTCGTTTAGTGAGTTAGAGGAATAATATCTAGCTATGACTTGATTGTTTTCAGTTTGATGTGTATATTAAATTAGCTTTACTTTATATAGGTGCATCCAGGACCACAGACAGAAGAGATGAAAAGCATTTACTAACAGAGCAGCGTGAACGTGAGCCGTTAGAGAAAGGCTGGCTACTCTTGAACCCCCAGCAGGTAAGTTGAGTTTTTGTTTTGTTATTTCAGGTGAGGACATGGACATATTGAATAGAGGCAGCTCCAGCCTCCAGGACTCCATCCTCTTCAGAAGTCCATCCAGCCATGATGATGGGAATTTATTTTCCATTTACACAAGTATAAAGGAATTCTGCCCATGGAGCATTTTCAGCCTTGCTGAAGAGCCCCACAGTGAAATTATCACTCTGCCAGTCATGGGATTTGAACTGGCAACCTTCTGATCACAGGGACAAAGTTCAATCCTTCAGAGCCACACACCACCACATTAGGCAGAACAAGTTTCCGGGTGCTTCAGATCTTCATTCTGATGACTCATTCAAAGCAGAGCTGAGAGCTCTGAGCCTGATGCTGCAGGACAGATTCATCCTCTGTTTCATGATTCTGGTAAATGAACAGGTTCAAAGCATGTTCATTGTTCCCTGTCTAATCTCAGACATCCCCCCTTCAGGGCTGTGGCCAGCTACAGCATGGACCAGAAACCTCCTCAGCTAAGTGCGGCAGATGTTAAGGAGGAAGCACAGGATGTCATCATATCGGATGTGGAGGGGGCTGGGCAAAGCAGCCCTAACAAGGTGAAATGGGGCTCTGCTGGTGTGAGGTCCAGCTGCCTTCTGCATTCGCATGTTGCTTGCCTTACTTGTCAATGTCTTGTTAACCGCATGAACCTTGACCTTTCTGAAGTCATCTGGGATTTTATACAGTCTGTGTGTCCTGCCTCTAACCATGTAACTATAACAGTGAATCTGCATCTAAACATCTAAACACTTTTACAAGCCTGCTGTCACCTGGGCTTTTACCCTGTAGTACCTTCAGCAGTGAGCTGCTTTCATGGATTAGGAGTGGAGAGAGAGCAGCAGCCTGAGGCCAGCTTGTATTCAGTGTCAGTCAGGAAAAAAGTCTCCTGTATGATGCCTGGCAAAATCATTGGTAGACCTGGCCCTGTCTCTCTGTGTAATGCTGAAACATGTCGCTTTCAGTCCCATAGACTAGATGATCTCTTTATAGAGGAATTTTATTCACTTGGTTCTCTTTTCCTCAGAAAGCAGAGAGTACAGTGTGCCCCGTCTTTAATGGGGAGGTGAAAGAAGAAACAGTATTTCAGGACGTGACTGAGGAGAAGCTGGCTGGGAGTGTCAGACCTCCAAACCCAGGTGACTATAGAAAACCTTCTAGCTCTTTACAGAAAATTTCATATGCCTTCATCACAGATATCTAGTGCTGTATGCAATTTGTGTTACTGAATTCTTGTTCTGTTAGACTCCACTGCAATGGACTTTATTTCTCCTGAATCCATCACTTTTGTTCCCATTAGCCATTTCCAAACTTATGTTTGCTCTTCTCCATGTCTCTTTTTTCAGTCCAAGCTCTTGTACCAGGGAGGAGACTGAACAAGTTCCCCTGTCCTCACTGTCCTATACTGCCATATACGTCAGAGATTTTCGTCCAGAGGCACATCAAGAAATCCCATCCTGAGAAGTTTGACCCCAGTGTAATACTAAAAATTCTCTGCTGCTCCCAGTGTGGGAAGAGCTTCAGCCATTTAGGAAACCTAAAGAAGCACCAGCTGATTCACATTGGGGAGGGGCCCTACCAGTGCCCCCAGTGTGGGAAGAGCTTCAGTCATGTAGGACCTTTAAAGGAACATGAGCGGGCTCACACTGGGGAAAAGCCGTACCAGTGCTCCCAGTGTGAGAAGAGCTTCAGTTATTTACGATACCTAAAGAAACACCAGTCGATTCACACAGGGGTGAGGCCACACCAATGCTCAGAGTGTGAGAAGAGCTTCAGTCGATTAGAAGCCTTAAAGATCCACCAGCGCAATCACACAGGGGAGAGGCCCTACCAGTGTTCCGAGTGTGGGAAGAGCTTCAGTCAAGTAGGAGCCCTAAAGAAGCACCAGCAAATTCACACTGGGGAGAGACCCTACCAGTGCTCCCAGTGTGGGAAGAGCTTCAGTCAAGTAGGAGCCCTAAAGAAGCACCAGCCAATTCACACAGGGGAGAGACCCTACCAGTGCTCCCAGTGTGGGAAGACCTTCGGTCAGTTAGGAAACCTCAAGTACCACCAGCGGATTCACACGGGGGAGAGGCCCTACCAGTGCTCCCAGTGTGGAAAGAGCTTTACTCAAGCAGGAGTCCTAAAGAAGCACCAACGGATTCACACTGGGGAGAGGCCTTTCAGTTGCTCATATTGTGGAAACAGCTTTAGTGCTTTAGAAAAACTAAAGGAGCACCAACGGATTCACACAGGGGAGAGGCCCTACCAGTGTTCCTACTGTAAGAAGAACTTCAGTCAACTAGGAACCCTAAAGATCCACCTGCGGATTCACACAGGGGAGAGGCCCTACCAGTGCTCCCAGTGTGGGAAGAGCTTCAGTGATTTAGGAAACCTAAAGAAGCACCAGCGGATTCACACGGGGGAGAGGCCCTACCAGTGCTCCCAGTGTGGGAACAGCTTCAGGTATTTAAGAGCCCTGAAGGTACATGAGCAGACTCATACTGGGGAGAAACTGTACCCCTGTTCCCAGTGTGAGAAGAAATTCAGTGCTTTAGAAAAACTAAAGAAGCATCAGCGGATTCACACAGGGGAGAGGCCCTACCAGTGCTCCCAGTGTGGCAAGAGCTTCATTCATGTCGGAAACCTGAAGGACCACCAGCGGATTCACACAGGGGAGAGGCCCTACCTGTGCTCCCAGTGTGGGAAGAGCTTCATTCATTTAACACACCTAAAGAAGCACCTGCGGATTCACACTGGGGAGAGGCCCTTCCAGTGCTCCCAATGTGGGAACAGCTTCAGTGTTTTAGGTAAATTAAAGGAGCACCAACGGATTCACACAGGGGAGAGACCCTACCAATGTTCCCACTGTAAGAAGAACTTCAGTCAAGTAGGTACCCTAAAGATCCACCAGCGGATTCACACAGGGGAGAGGCCCTACCAATGTTCCCAGTGTGAGAAGAACTTCACTAAAGTTGGAGCCCTAAAGAAGCACCAGCAGATTCACACAGGGTAAAGGCCATACCAGTGCTCCCAGTGTGAGAAGAGCTTCAGTGAAGTACGAGCCCTAACGAAGCACCAGTGGATTCATAAGGGGAGAGGTCTTACCAGTGCTCCCAGTGTGGGAGGAGCTTCAGTCAATGAAGAGAACTAAAGTGACACGAATGGACTCAGGGGAAGCAGTTATAATGTGATTAGTGAACAATTTGCTGTATAGAAGGATTGTGTGTAGGCTGTAGCCACAGACAGTGGCTTGTATCTCCTGAGCTTGCCTGAGGTTTCTTCTGGAACTGATCCTGTCCAACCCCTTTGAGGAATTGCTGGAAGTGGGTAGCAGGGTTTCTCAGCTGGGTTCTAGCCTCAGCCCTCGCATTATTCTTTGGTCGACCTGGTGATGAGGTGGAGTGCTTTCTGAGCTCTTTGGGTAAACTTCCATACAGTGTGGGTACAGATGCCGTGGTCCATGCTGCTCCTAATGGCCAAAGTAGAGGTCCTGACTGAGAAGGAACTCAACTACAGGCTTAACAGTGCAGCGCCTACAAGGCAGGTAGTGCATGCAGGCAGAGAGAAGCTGCCAGAGGGGACCCTAATGCTGGCACGTGATGAAATGCTGCTGTAGCAAAGGCTGGTCCAGGTTGCTGGAAGCCCCTCTCTGAATCAGGGGGTGTTTGCAGGCTGAATGGGTCAGAATCATGCAGAGGTACCTGAATCAGAACAGGTAGGGAGTAGTCATGTTTATTATTTGTCAAACTGCGCAGTGATGGTAAAGCCCAGAATTATATCAATAATAATAACAAATTTGGAACTTAACTACTGCCCCCTCTACAGTCCTGCAGAAATACCTGATCCCTGGGTGAGAAGCAATGCTCAGGTCCGTCGCAGGTTAATCGTCCTGTCACATCATTCCGGATGGTGCGTCACACAGATCTTTGTTTTTAGCTTTTAAAGGCAGGCTGTCCATGTTCTTCATGTCCTTCATTGGTTGGTGCAGTTTACAACTTCATGTTTACATGCATGGTTTGTTTCCAGTTTCGGTTAACATCTAGCTTTAATTAAGTTTAATTCTCACAGACAATCCAAAGAAAAAAGGATTTTTTTTATTTTGCAGGGGAAGTCATTGTAAAGGTGATTAGAAATGGGTCATCCACCGCTCAGACAGCAGCGCCCCCTAAATAAATAAATAAACGATCAAACGTGCGAATGAAGAATAATATATTGTACACCCATTTGTAAGCATTTCGATATGTTTCATTCCTTTTTATGCTTTACGCCCCACTTTGGTGATTGTGAGTTAAGGTTATTCCTTTCCAAATACGCTGATGTTATTAAAAATTCTTTTCCTTTACATTTTCTGCAATTGTTTTCCTAATTTTTTCAGCGCACAAATAATTCAGTGTCATTTTCAAAAACTTCGATGAAATACCGGCATTACTGCAAACGACAGACTCCATTATACCAGAGCTTCCAACTTACGCCTTAAGTAAATGTGAATTAATGTTGCTACACGATCGCCCTCTCGTGGCCAGGCATGGTGTTAATTTTGAATGCCCAAGGTCGCAGGTGGAGGGGGCTGGAGCTGGTCAAAGGCAGCATTGGGCACAAAGAAATTAGCTAAAGAAAGCCAGATGACAACGGAGGAGAGGAACCAGAAACTCCCAAGTAAGGAGAAAATAAACCTCTGGGGGTCCGTTATTGAAACAGAAAAGAGTGGACTTGCTCGCTAAAAGGAAGATGTAAACTGTGGTTAAGATCAAACCAAAGTCCGCTAATGAGTCTGTTCTCCATGCTGGCCTGTGTAGGGTGGCAGACTGGAGGCTGCACCCACGATGGTACAGTCACATCCACAATGTCACCCATCCATGCGACTGAACCAGGACTCCAGCTCAGATGGTGCCCTCCCCAGGCACCACCCAGACATGTGGGAAGGCAGAGAGCATGGGTGGTCAGACCCTTTAATTGTTATACAACTTTATTTGTATATATAGTTGTATACAGCTGTATTTTTATTATTTGTATACAACTTTTAATTGTTGTATTTACACTTTCAACAACGTACAAGCTTTTATCCATTATGTCATCTGGCTCAGTTCATTGCACAATACTGAAAGAAATATTTTTTGGTTTAAATTAATGAACACGTGATCAGATTTAATCAATGCATGCCTTTTCTGAAATGCAGAAGCATACACATGCCCGGTTATGCAGTCTAGAAATGGGTTATTCTTTTGCTGAGGTCCCGATATTCATTTCGCGAACATTCAAAGGACGAAGCCTAAAAAGGCTACACTAGACTGCATCCCTCGAAGGATACAGCCCCTGAATTCGGACACAGCCGTAGGTGTAGCAAACGTTGCGTCATCCCGTTAAACGTATTGCGCATTACGACGTTTTGGTCATTACGTCATATCGTTTAGTTCCGCTTGACGGCGCAGTAGCCGGAAGGACATGAAGGGCCCTTATGCCGACCCAAGCTTTTTGATGCCCCAGGTTATATTTTAATAGTGGGCGGGTTGAATTTTTGGGAGGGGGGGATAAAAGCTGAACTGAGCACTAAAGGACTCACGAGTGTAGTACATATTTAACTTTTCCGCGTGAGCTTTCTGTCCGTGGATGGTCATGCGCGCGGAATCTTGTGTTCATGCTGCATTTGTACGCGGACGCCGATGGTTGCGCTTGGCGCATGTGTACCTCAAAGTGATACTGCACCACAACAGGAGAGGGCAGATGTTTTGCAACAAACAGAAATAGTAGTGCAGTGAAATTGGTAAACTGTTAATGAACGGTTTTAAAGTTTTCGCAGTATTAAAGGCCAATTCGTACTTCACTTTTCAGCGTGCGCTTTCGGTTGCGGACTAGGGGACGTGACGTAAATTCGTCATCAGGATTTGGTTACGGACGACTGCTGTTGGTGCAGCCCCGTTTTTTTTGTCTAGCGGAAACCTTTCGCATCGAACGCGCATGTGCAAGATAATTGATTAGGTATTTCCAATAGGTGGCAGCGTGGACTTCCACACATAAGCATTTAACAATGAAAGAGTAGAGCAGTGTTTCTCAGACTAGTCCTCTAGGATCTCCATATGGTCCACGTTTTTGCTCTCTTCCTGTTCCCTGAGATTTGGGAAGGAGAAAGAATGTGCACCGTCTGGGGGTTCCCAAGGACTGGTTTGAGAAACACTGGAGTAGAGGAAGAATACTTATTATTGTAGTAGTTATGGTGAGCAGCTGTATGAGGAGGGTTGGAGGTCCCCGCATGTCTCATTTTTCATACTCTCCAGACATTATACCTAGGTATATGGTATTTTAATAAGCAGCACTATACCGGCATTTTGAAATCCTGGCAAAAAATTTTGCAGAGCAGGTTAATTGGTGGCCAGTTTGAACATTAGATTAAAGTTTCCCTTTTTACTATGGATTTGTTATTGTTGGATTCCTCAAATGGGAATGTGTATGGTTTTGGGAATAGTCAGCCATGTAGACGCTTATCCCATTGCTGTGATAACTCAGAAAATATTTCATAGATCCTTTTTTGAACTTGGTAAGCACATTGCATCGGGGAAGATCAGCAACTGATTAAATTTTGAGACAAATCACATTGTGTCACTTAGTGGTGGGACACTAAAAAACAGCCAGAGACGCAAGTACAGTAGTGACCCTGATTACACTGAGATGTCACACAAAGTTGGGCTTTTAATAAAGATTTTTGGAGTAGGTGGGGAGAGCCTATTGGGGGCTAGATATAGTAGACCAGGGTTCTCTTTAGCTTTTCAAATGTATCAGCCACTGTAACTAACTGTAGTGGAGTTTCCTTAGCCACGCATAAAATGTGCTACCCTCAAAATCATTCTCGCACTGAAAGTAGGACTGCGTCTACAGATGTCAAAAGGTTAAATTTGTATGGCTGTGGTACTGTGTGTCAGTAGAAAAGTAGCCTGGCATTGTCTAGCAGTGTTGCCAAAGATTTATTTATTCATTCATTTATGCCGAATGTTTATCTATACAGAACATTTATTTAACTCACAATTTGTCCTCCATGTATCTTTTCTCTTCAGATTCTGCATGCGCTCAACAGCAACATAATTGCTTGTGTAAGCTTCGACTTTTGAGCTCAAGTAGATATATATAGATAAATCTCTCAAGATTCTATCTATCTATCTATCTATCTATCTATCTATCTATCTATCTATACATACTTTGGTTACAGAAATCTGATTGGATGAGAATGTGCAAACCAGGTCTCATCGTTCACACGTTCACTTAAAAGAGAATTCTTAGAGACGTTCACTCTTAGAGATTTATCTCCATATTATTAGAACCGACTTGTTCACAAACAATCCTTCACTGAGATTTAGAAATTGTACTGTTTCTGTTTAAGGCGCTGAATGGACTAGCACCACGTTATCTGAGTAAGCTTATCCATCCATCCATACTGTCCAAGTGGAGCATTAAAATCTTCTGACAAGCTTCTGTTTATAATCACAAAATGCCGTTTGCGGCGAAAAGGGGAACTCGCTTTCTCTGTGGTAGGGGGGAGATTGTGGAACAGCCTGCCGCTACATGTTCCAGCAACACCGTCCACTGAATGTTTTAAATCTAGACTAAAACTCACGTATTTCCTGAGGCTTTTTAGTCATTTGTATTTGCATTCTTTTTATTTATTTGCTTGTTACTTTGTTATACTCTGCGGGTTACAGTGCGGTAGTTGCTGTTGTATTTGTTATTGCTTCTTTGTGAAGCACTTTGGTCAAGCACTGGCTGTTTTAAAACGTGCTATAGAAATAAACTGGCTTGACTTAGTTTTCACTTGCTTGTCCAAGTGAATAGACCTACACCACATTTAGTTTGGCCTTGTTTTAGGGATGCTGGTTTGTTTAGTGCGTTGTGAATGGTATCTTACTATGACTTGATTGTTTTCAGTTTGGAGTGTACATCAAACCAAGTTTCCTTTTTTTTTTTAGCTGTATCTAGGACCACAGACTAGAGCCCTGCGTGGGACTATTTTTATATATATACTGTACGATGAAATACGTTTACATGCATCGAATGTTTTATTCCAGCAGAACAATAACCGATTGAATAAAAACAAATTCAACAAAAACCTCTCAGCTTTGAATCGCAAATACACATGTAAAACTATTAATGCGCCCGCAGACACTAAATGTCTCTCCGACGGCGCACTGGACGCAGGTACTCAGAACGAACCGCACAAGCTTCGACAGCGTAGGAAAGCGATTTAAAGCTTTTCCAGATATCTGATTTTCCACTCTTTTCTTTAGTTTCATTCTCTCCAGCCTTAATTTTATTACCAAAATCAATTGCACTCTCCATCCTGCCAGCAATCTTGGGACCCGCTGTCTATTTTTAGCCGCCTGCTCCCGCCCGCGGCAACCTTAAAACTGACCGCTCCCGGGAGATTTGCGTTGGGTCCCGCAAATCTCAGTATTTTTCACACATCTTGTCTCTCTGCTATACTATTGTTAGGCTTTAATTGAGCATCCCAGGAGCAGTTTTTGGCATTAGGGGCCTGCTGAAGGGCCTAACAGTGATGTGATCACTCTGCCAGCCATGGGACTTGACCTGGCAACCTTTTTAGGCACAGAGTCCAATACCACAGAGCCACACACCGCCACATTAGGCAGAACAAGTTTTCAGGTGCTTTGGATCTTGATCCTGATGACCCAGTTAGAGCAGAGCTGAGAGTTCTGTACCTGATGCTGCAGGACAGAGACATCGTCTTTATCATGATTCGGGTAAATGAACAGGTTGAAAGCATGTTCATCACTCCCTTTCTGCTCACAGACGTCTCCCTACAGGGCTGTGGCCAGCTGCAGCATGGACCAGAAACCTCCTCAGCTAAGTGTGGCAGGTGTGAAGGAGGAAGTGCAGGACGTCCTCATATCGGTTGTGGAGGGGCCCAGGCACAGCAGCCCTGCCAAGGTGAAATGGAGCGCTGCTGATGTGGGGCCCAGCTGCCTTCTGCACTTGTATGTTGCTTGCGGTGCTTTATAGTATCTAGGCAACTGTATGAACTTTGACTTTTCTAAAGTCATTTGGGATTTTACACAATCTAGTTCCTTTCAGACATGCACTACCACCCTGAACTTTTCTAGACATTTCCCTGGAGGGGCTGTATGTGTGAACCGGGCATTAAATGTACTTTACTGTGCTAGCTCCCTAGTGCAAAGTCCGGTTAATTTCCGATTGACCTCCATGTGTGAATGCAGCAGGAAATTTTCCAGAGAATTCAACGTGAGCGAGTGGGCAAGTTGATGTTTCTATCATGCAATTGGCATGAAAACGGAAGAATACAAACATCCGGTGAAAAACCTCAACCCTTAACTCTCTGCTGGCCTGAGCAATAACATAAAATGTCTATTTATTACCAATTTCTAAACAAACAGTACTGTACACTTTGCATGTCAAATTACTTAGTCATTTCTTATCAAGACCTTTTTATATATTATACAAATCATCTAAATTATGACCCTGTAAGCACAAAATTACTACTATACACACTGGGAGCACTACATTTTGGACTTATTATTAAAATTGCAAAATTAATGGCACTGAAAAGTTTAAAAGTTACTGCAAGAAATGCGAGATTCCATGGTCACAAAGACAGCGAACGCATGAGAGAGACTGGGTGCCGAGACAAAAATGTGTGGCATACCCAAGCCAAGACCCACCCCACACCATCACACGCCTACTCTCATGTCACCTGTGCTTTTACACTGTAGTACCTTCAGCAGTGAGCTACTTAGATGGATTCGGAGTGGAGAGAGAGCAGCAGCCTGAGGGCAGCTTGTGTTCAATATCAGTCAGGAAAAAGTCTCCTGTATGATGGCTGGTAAAAGCATTGGTAGACCTGGCCCTGTCTCTCTGTGTGATGTTGAAACATGTCACTTTCAGTCCCATAGACCAGATGATCTATCTACAGAAGAATTTTATTGACTCTGTTCTCTTTTCCTCAGAAAGCAGAGAGTACAGTGTGTCCTGTTTTTAAATGGAAGGTGAAAGAAGAAACAGTGTTTCAGGATGTGACTCAGGAGAAGCTGGATGGGAGTGTCAGACCTCCAAACCCAGGTGACTATAGAAAAATCTTCTAGCTCCTGGAAAATTGTCCATGTCGCATTAGGCCTGGTTCATCCTTCCTGCATGTGCTGCAGTCCCTGACAGTCCGTGACCTGGAATGTTCGGGCAGCCATGTACTTTGATACCAGGCATGGGGGAGTGCTGTAGAGCAAAGCTACTCTTAAGTCAAGCTTATGAAGTGTGGTATGGATGTTATATTAAAAATAAGAATTTTATTTAAACTAAACTAAGGCAGGGTTATTATCCTTAATAAAAATGTTTTTGTAAACTGAAATAAGCTACAAAAATAAAAAATTACAACTAAATGAGAACTAAAACTATTGCTACCAAAGCTAACTGAAATGAAATAAACACTGATGTGAAATATTTTCTGTTACTGTTTTTAAATCCTATTTGGTTAAAATAATGATTTGTTTGTCTTTGAGCCTCTGTCATGTATTGCACTTGAACCACAGAAATGGCCAGCGGCCCTAGATCGACATTTTATAGTCGCTAGCAGAGTCCTTTAACTTTCTGTGTATCCCTAGAAATAAAACTAAAACCTAATAATGAAACCCTAAAATGTATAAAAACTAATGAAACTAAAACTAAACTGGGTTTCAAATGAAATTTGAAAATAACATAAAACCTAAATTAAAAAATCAAAAATATAATAACACTGAGGTAAGGACATACACAGGTATAGGGTGTTGCCGTCACAAACAAATTTTATTTTAGTTTGCAGCAATCTGGGAGTCTTTATAATCCCTTAGAGAGGAATTGTATCAATGCTGGGATTTCTGGACTTTCTCAGCCAACCTTCTTCGATTTCGCTAGCCTTATTTGTTTTCAATCTGATCCTTGGGGAAAGGTGTTTATATACAATCTTTGGTCTGATGGTCTTGGGTGTTGTTTGAAATATGCGGTCACCTTTAGTCTGCTGCTACGGACTTTATTCCTCCTGAATCTGTCACTTTTGTTCCCATTACCCATTTCTAAACTTATGTTCCTATGTGCTCTTCTCCATGCTTCATTACTCAGTCCAAGCTGTCATACTAGGGAAGAGACTGAATAAGTTCCCCTGTTCGTGCTATCCCGCGTCCTACACGTCAGAGACTTACTTCCACAAACATATTAAGAAATCCCACTCTGAGGAGTTTGGCCCCAGTGTGATACTGAAGGTTCACTGGTGCTCCCAGCATGGGAAGAGCTTCGACTATTTAGATGACCAAAGGAGACATCACCGGATTCACACAGGGGAGAGGCCGTACCAGTGTTCCCAGTGTGGGAAGAGCTTCATTCAAATATCTCACCAAAAGGCACATACAAGAAAGAGATGTGGGAAGAGCATTGGTCGTTTACGAAAGACAGAAAAACACCAGCGAAAACAGAAGGAAAACACAACATTGTGTGAAACAGTTAATCTGTAATTATTATTTAGTTTTTAAATAGTAATAATATATTTACTCAGAGGTTCTACCCATAGATTTCATTTAGTATTGGACCCTGTTGTATATTAGCTGGGGAAATCTCAGATTATACCCTAAACTATTCTTTGCCATTAGCAGTGGCAGTGATGTCCTTAATAATATGCTGTGAGTAACTGTAACACTGTAAATATGAACATCCACCCTTTCTTTTTTTAATTAATAATTTTTTTATTTTTCTTCTTCCTCCTTCTGTTTGTTCTGAATGATTGTTTGTTTATTTTGCATGTGATTACCATGTATATGGATACTTTGTTTCCCTACAATAAGAATGATTGTAAAATAGCACTAATAGCCCATCATACCTGGATCTTCCACCCTCACTCTGGTCGTGGTTGTCAGGATACCTGGGGCCCATGCCAGGCAGCACTAAGCTTTACCATTGGGATTTTTTCAAAATCATTTGAAATCCATTCTCGCTTTCCACATTTGTCACCCTTGTGCCGGTCTGTACCACTCCAGTTGATTCTATGAACATATAAAGGAACACAGTCGTGATAACCCAGCATGTGGTAAATATGTTATATAGCTTTTAATGCTTTTCTCTGGCATTTACATTTGGTATCTTTCAGTGACTCACAATGACCTGAAGCTTTTTGCCACGTTTGTTTGATAACATCGAATTTATTTCAGTCTCTTGGAAATCACGAGCGTGCCACAACAGCATGTTTTCCCAGTTTGTACAAAATGAATGTTTGTCTAAAACAAAGCTGGGTTCAGTATCAAACTGTCACTGTCACAAATGTAAGTGTTCTTTTTTTATCCATAGTACCAATGTTTTACATGTTCTTTATAAAAGTCTCATAAAACAGACAATCACATTTAAATACAAATTCGACAAAATACAAATCTGAATGTTTTACAAAAGGACAGAATAAATCATTATAAAAGAAACAGATGCAGTTCCTTGGACAGACCTCACAGCTACATGTAAACAGCACAGGCAGTTGTTACGTTACAGGTTGGCGGGGTCTGGCACCTTCCTCTTTAAACTGCTTAAGCCAGTGTTTCCCAATCCAGTCCTCTGGGACCCACAGACAGTCCATGTTTGTGGACTGTCTGGCAGGAAGTTGGGAAGGAGCAAAAACATGGATCGTCTGTGGGTTTCTGAGGACTGGATTGGGAAACACTGGCTTAGGCTACACAAGATACAGTAAAACCACGATTCTAAATTAGAACAGCAGTGCGAAACATTGACATTTATTCATTACATTTTTAAGAAACACTTGAAGACGATCAGTGTTGGCGCTTAAAGTTGGATGTATGATCTTGAGAAGTCGGGCTTCCTGCAGCTCTGGTCCATTTTCCTCCATGTTCTTTGGTCATGTGTACTGCTTGTTTCATAGCTCCAATGACTGGCATCGCCAGTAAAACAGTGAGAACACACCCCAGAGCACAGTGTTGTCCTTAATGCTCCAGGGTGAAGAGCAGGAGACCGGAGTTTCCTCACATCACCCACCTCCTGGTGTTGCTTCTTAAATGCCTTGGCATGTCCAAAAAAATAAATAAAATGCTGTGCTTCATCAAAGTGGAAATCAAATTTGTAAGAGGAGAATGGTGTCTGAATGTCTGATGAAGGTGGTGAAAACTCAGCTTATGCGGCTGATCCAGCATTGCGCCAAAACTCCCTTTGGTCCCACAATTTCATATAAACACCTTTTCAGAAAAAACATTCATTCAGCACAAAATGCAGTACTCAAGCTCTGTCTCTCTCCAAGGTATTGCATTTTAGAATTATATATTGCCTTAACAGATCTGGAATTATATATCTTGTAAATCATTATTTAACTTTTCTAACTGCTTCAGGGTGGGGCCGAGGGTGATGGGAGCTATATCCTATCACAGGCATCACAAGGCATGAGGCTGGTGGTACATCCTGCCCGTACATCACAGGGCACCAACTGTGCACTCTATTGAGGAGGGCCTGGCTGCAGAACACTGGGTGACCTCCATTAGGAGGACCTCCATTATGGGGCTGGAAATCACATGACCTCCACAGCTGGCCTGAACATGACGCTACTTAAGAAAACTCAATAGGCTGAACATGTGAATAGATAGCACCTTATTTTCTTTAAAATTAAGAAGATGGATATTTCTCATAATATCTTTAGCTACACAGAGTTGAGAATTTCACACCAAACTAGCAAATTTAAGAGACTTGACGTCCGTTCCCATAGACTTAAATGAGATTAACCCTTACATCCTAGTGGGGTTTTTTAGCACCCCACTAGGGGTATATGGGGTGCAGAACCCCAGATGGGTCA
>JAAGVU020000113.1:31223783-31237838 GCA_011763525.2 Mormyrus iriodes
TATACTTTTACAACATAAGCAATTAAGAAATAACATGTATTGTCCAGGAACAAAATTTGTGTTACATAGTGTAATCCTCAGTCATGACCAAGAGCATGCAGGTACAAATACAGCTCTCTGATATACCCCAGATCCACATCTGCAATCAGCACTGGTCACCCACCGCTCAACAATGAAGATCTGAGTTTATGAAATTCATGAAAGGGGAGTGAACTGGGTCATTCAGCACAGTCATTTCTCATTACAAAAGGAAGAAGGTGCTTGGAATGTAGCGGTGGTGGTTATTAAGCCAATGCTAACTTTAGCATCAGCTAGATGCTACATGCTGATATGTGTAGACTGAGTGAATGGCCTCCTCAGCTCAGTAAAATGTTCTTATGTTAGTTGGGAGCAAGCAGATACTAACCCAGAGTTCTGACAGTGATAATCTCGCTGAATGGTCCCGTTCCCATCTGGTTCTGAGGCAGTACACTGAACTGGTAGCTGGTGCCAGGTAGAAGCCCTGAAACCAACAAGCTGGACGTGGATGGGGGAGCGGCCAGTGAAGTCCACTCCTGCCTCCCTGTGGAACCCTGCTTCAGCCTGGGTGAGACACATTGAGAGAAACAGAGGGCCTCTGAGGTTGCCAGAAGATATACAAGAAGCCTGCAGGGAAGGAGAGTACGCCAGAGACTGACCAGACAGTGAACTTCTGGACAAAGCCACCATCAAAGCCAGGCTCCCAGGACACATTGGCTCGATCAGTCCCAGGAACAACGGACACTGAGCTTACAGCATGAGGACTGGTGCCTGGGTAACAGACATAGTCAAGGATAAAACAGTGCAGTTTCATTGTCAGTACAGATCCTCTTTAAGTCTTTATGTCTTCTGTGTCTTCATACATCTGTGATTTCTTTGTATCAGTACTGACCATCTGTATGTTTAAATACATCTATCATGTCCCAGTATCAGCACTGACCCCCTGTAAGTGTTTACGCACATCCATCATGTCCCAGTATAAGCACTGACCTTCTGTATATCTCTGAGCTGGCTTTTGACTCACAGAAGGCTTTTGAAATACAACTTAATAATAACTTATATTGTGTCCATCTGCAATACTGTGTCCAGTTCTATGGTGACTGTGTAGTGCCCCTGAGTGGTGCTGTGAATGCCACCTTCTCACCCAGCACAAAGACCTCTGTCACTGTGGTAACAGCAGCCACACGATTAGCGGCGCTGCACTCCCACACCCCCTGGTAGTCCTTGCTGAGTGGCCGCAGCACCAGGGAGCCATTGGTTGCTACAATGTATGGGGAGCGAGGGCTGGATCCGACCTGCCGAAGGCAAATGGTTAAAGGACAAAGACTTTAAAGAACCATTAAAAGCAGAATAAGTGTATTACAGTATACAGACTGAAGACAGTGGGTCTGACAGTATACAGTGGTACTTTAGAGTAATCAGTTTTCAGCTGAGTATAAAGGTCAATTCATACTTTTACGTGTGCGCTTTTGGTTACGGACAAGGGGACATAATGTAACTTTCATCATCGGGGATGGCTGCGGATGGCTGCAGTTGGTGTGCGTGTAGGCCAGATTTTTATGTCTAGTGGAAACCGTACGCATCGACCACACATGTTCAAGATAATTGATTAGGTTTTTCCAGTAGGTGGCAGCGTGGACTTTCACAGATCAGCAGTTAATGACGAAAGAGTAGAGGAAGAGTAGTTTCTGTTGTAGTAGTTTTGGTGAGCAGCTGTATGAGGAGGGTCAGAGGTATATCTAATTTTTCACACTGTCCAGACATATTGAGTTATACGGTGTTTTAAAAAGCAGAACTATTGCTACATTTTGAAATCTTGACCAAAACATTTGCAGAGTGGGAGGGGTGGGGTCCCAGCTAATTTTGTTATAAGGATTTCAAAATACCATGGTTTGCCTTATTACCGTAATACTGCCCAAGACATAACTGGTAAATTTAAAACAGTTCATAAAAGTTTACCCATTTCACTGCACTGCTTGCATTTGTGTTTTTTGCAATACATTTGCCCTCGCCTGGTCTGGTGGAATATCACTGCTGAATGCATGCACCGACCACAACCATCCGCATCCACAGCCAAATGTAGTATGAACGCAAGCTGGCACACAGATGACCATCTGCAGCTCGAAAGCATACAAAAGCGCACACAGAAAAGTGAACTAGGTTTTAGTGTGTATGAGAGTATGCAGAGTAGATTTCAGAATAATTAGTGTAGAATTGAATATCACTGTACAGGCCTCTCTATCCTTACCTTCCTCCAGGTTATGTTCACATATTGGTCTCCATCTGCCTGGCAGGGAATGACCAGCTCTCTGCCTACCTCCTGTCTGTACTCCTCCTGGGGGATGACTGAGAACGTAGGCGGGTCCTGTAGAGGCAGGAAAAAGGCTATGGTAAAGTTCACAGAATCTGCCGTTCCATGGGGTGTCTGTGTCTGTGCAGCGGTAATCAGCATCCCTCACAAAGTGAGGTTACAGAACAGCAGCACAGTGAGTTATCAGTGAAGTGGGTAGGATCACTGTCCTCTGTACAGGAGACCCAGTTCTGGTCTTGGTCTAATACACTCTGAAATACCACAGCAAGGATCTTCCTAAGAGTCCTAGTTACTCCATGAGCCATACTACATGAGGAAGAACAGAGAGGGCTTGCCTGCAAGACCGTGGTGGTGGGATCTGATGGGCCCATCGTCCCGTAGCTGTTATAGGGGGTACAGGCATACACCCCTAGTGCATTGTCATTGGCTGCGGCAATCAGGACAGCACCCTCAGAGTCCAGAGTCCAGCCAGGGAACTGAGACAAGGTGAAATAGGATCTCAGCTCCACAGGGCTCTTTCAGAATGCTGTGTGGCACACCAGTATTTCTACACACAACACCTGCTGAGCTAGCGAGTCTAGGCAGTCATACTCTCCACCCGCAATGCTGCAGTATCCTGCGAGGCACTTGAGTACTGACCAACTCCAAGTCTAGAGGCTCCCCATCCTTGGTCCAGATCACATAAAGCAGTGGGGGTTCAGCTTGCACAGGGCAGGGAATGCGCCCCCCCATTCCAATGGGGAGGTAGGTCTCTCTGGGCATCCGCAGTGGCTGTGCGGGATCTATAAATGGACAGGAAGAGAAACGTGGCCACACTGATGGAGAAGTGGCACAGGACTGTGTCCCTAAGGCCACTGCCATACGATGAGCGCTGAGCAGTGCCAAGCTCAGTGTCAGTGCTCTGTATTCGTACTTGAGCAGCATCGCTGATACGTGCTGCAGAATAAAGCTCCGAGCTGCCATCATCTGCTTGCCTCCGGCAAAATTCTTTTGCCATTATATTAATTATTATTAATTAAGAGTTAATTATTGTATTAATGTTTTGTCTATGTGATAACTAGAGTGTTAGAAAGGACAGATGTTGTCTCTCACTGGTGCTAAGCAGCAATTTAGCTAACGACATGCTAACCTCCCGTTTCAAGGAATTTACGAACCTCCCATCCCTGCCTTAATACTGACATTTTTCCATGCAGCCGTCTATTTTCCAAGGCCATAGTGCAATTTTAATGGTGTGTTATAAATCTCATTGAATTGCTCCACATGAGCTATGAGCTTCTCCTCCCTTTTTCCATTGCAGTGTTGTTGTACGGTATGGTTTCCTGACGTCACATACAGCTCTTCACTCATTAGCTGCAGCCCCGGAAAGGTCAGCAGCGAACGCAAGAACGTTGAATTTGGCTAAATTCAGAGCACAGTGTCAAAACAGAAAATCTGAGCCAAACACATCGCTTAAGGTGACGTGACGTGTGGTGGTGAGTCAACGCTCAGCTCCCCATAGACATTGACGAACTAGCACACTGCTTACCGCTTATCATGTTGAAGCACCCTAACAATGCAGGACAGCCTGCACAGACACACAGAGACACAGGTGCACAAAGGCACACGCCTTCCTTACGTTTTACAGTGAGGTAGGCAGAAGCAGTGGGTGCAGTCAGCAGTCCATTGGTCGGCATGCAGGTGTAGTTCCCAGCATCCTCTGGGAGGAGGTTATGTATAAGGAGTGTTCCATCCACCAAGATCTTCACACGTGACTTGAGAGAGCTGAGGACACAACAGAACACAGACATGCACAGTTCAGCTGTCGATCCACACATTGGAACTCTGTTTTTTTCCTTAAGCATGTCTGTCTGTATTCTAGGTCACTGCTGAGGTGCAGTCAAAGAGTCCTAGCCAAAAAGTCATGCTTACATGTTCACCAGTGGCAGTCCTTCCTATACACTGAGTTGATGGTCACTTATTCCCCAGCGAGTCATAGTCAAACAGCGAGTCATGGTCCAACAGCACCAGTCTTTCTTGTGTACATAGCTAATGGTCACTCGTTCCGGTTCCAGTGGGTCGTGGCAAAACAACGCCAGTCTTTCCTGTGCATTGAGCTCACGGTCACTTGTTCCCCAGCGAGTCATAGTCAAACAGCATCAGTCCATCCTGTGCCCTGAGCTCATGGTTACTCCTTAACTAGTGAGCCATGGTTGAATAATAAGTCATAGTCAAACAGCACCAGTCCTTCTTGTACACTGAGCTCATAGTCACTTGTTCCCCAGTGAGTCATGGTCAAACATGAAAGTATTGGTTAAACAGCAGCAGTCCTTCCCCAACACTGAGTTCATGGTGTCGCTAGCCACCCTGTTTTGTGTTCCCCTAGTTCTGCACTCATTCTATCCAGTGTCAACTGCTCTGAGACTACAAGGGAAGCTCCACCTCGTCTAAAACGTCACAAAAAACTTGGTCAAATATGTACTGTTGTATATACATCGCTATCACAAAGAGCATGCTAGAACGTGTTCAACTTCATGGCTAGTTTGTTCAGAATCAGCAATATTTTCTCGCAGGTCGTCTAACATGATTTTTTTTCTCGTACATTACATTCCTGTGGCAGCACGATCCAATAAATCCCACTGAAGTGCAGCTTCACTGGACTTCAATGACACTTCTGTTCTCGATGCAGCAAAGCTAGACGTTTATTGGACAAACACTTCAAAACATCATTTCCAGGAAAGCTCAGTGTATCCAGGAGTAAATGGGCCAGTGGGCTGGCCAGAATAAAATACTGCTGCTGCATGATGATTGGAGGAACTGTCAAAGTGACTGCACCATGATTGTATTGGACTGGACAATGATTGACAGCATTTTGAAATTATACTTCGGCATCAGAGCATTTCAAGTTCAATCCCTTGTGGCTTCTCGGCAAGTGAAGTCTTTTCATTTCTTTCATTTGTACATATCCTACTGTAATTAAAAACAAAAATATAGCGTTCTTGAGTTTGCTCCTTGTTTCATTAGTAACGTTCGCTCATTAGTAGATTAGTAAAGTTCATTTGTTTATTTCAAACTAGGTCCTGTGGGGGGGGTGAACTAGCCAACAACTTCTACTCAGCTTCGTTTGATGCCTGCATGTTCCCCATATATGCTACAATTGTTCTGGCATGTTTCTTGTGGTTCCTGTAGCTTCTGGTGTTAATTCTTCCCCATGTTTATTTTAACCTGTTCGGTTCTAGTTTTATTTCCTGCATTTGTTTTGACCTCTCGTGATCCCTTTGTTTCTTGTTAGTTTTTCAGCTCCAATAAAACTCCTTGTCTGTAAGCCTCTCTGTGGATCGTCCCTTCTGTCATGCTCCGCCAGAACACATGGTCACTCTTTTCCCAGTGAGTCATGGTCAAACAGCATCAGTCCATATGCACTGAGCTTATCATCACTTGTTCCACAGTAAATCATGGTCAAAGACTGCCAGTCCTTCCTGTGCACTGAGTTCATGATCACTCGTTCCCCAGTGAATCATGGTCAAGTGGCAAGTCATGATCACACAGCACTGTTTTTTTCAGTCACTAGGGGCGCTTTTCCACCGCACCAATTACTGTATTTTTGGTCGGGTACTTTCGGTACTTTCCCTTTTCCATTGACTTCTGGTCAAGTGCCAGTACCAAAAGTTCCAGTACAAAAAGTGCCAAACCAGCTGGGGTACTTCTTTGGTACTTTGGGGTGGGACTTGCAACGCTTTATGTCAATTGGTTATGCAAATAGCCTGCCTCTGAAACACAACATAACCTCTGTCTCTGACTGTCTGCATATAGTGAAACTTAAACTCCCTGCACTATAACATCTGTACAGAGCTGAAAGTTGAAAAAGCTTGATTTTAATCTAGCTGACTAGCGATTTAAGAACTGCGTGTGCATAACATGCAATTCGGTATTAACATCGTGCATCATCCAGATGTATAATAAACTACTGGCATTTTTCGAATTCAGTACAAAATACCCTGCCTTGTGCCGTGATGTCATCTGGTGCTGGGAACAGTTTTTACGCCAGTGGAAAACCAACACCTTGAAGTACTGTACTTTTGGTACTTTCTCAAACTACCAAAAGTACAGTACTTGGTGCGGTGGAAAAGCGCACTAGGTCCCTTGAAAGTTGCAGTCAAACAGCAGTGAAACTTCCTCCAAGCTGAGGCCTTCAGGGCCGCACACAGTACTCACTCAACGTGGTAGACATTCACATTCTGCTTCAACCATACATAGGTCATGTTGGGGGGGTCGGCCTCTGCTTGGCACTGCAACAATGCATCCTGGGACATGTTAAGAGCTGTGTCCTCAGGTGGAATGATGATGACCGGGGGACCTGTTTCGGTATTAGGAATCATTTTAAATATGAACATACATACCTACATACATACATACAATACTGCGCAAAATCTGTTCACTGCCAAAGAAAATTATGTTAGTGTAAAACTACGATGTTATGTGTCTGTCAAAATCTGTCAGCTTAACCATTTCAAAATGTCCCTGAAAGCCACCCCTGTATTTGCAGAAATTTACTGAATACATGAAATGATTGGGGTGCCCCTGAGCAGAGGTTTGGGAACTGAAGTGGTGTTCTTCTAGTCATCCAACAAGACACCAGTAATTTTTGGAGAACAGAAAAATTTTTGGTGTTTTTTTACTGTTCATTTTTTCTAATGTTAAATTAAGTTTTTTTCTGAGCAAATCCATAAATCCATCACATCCAGGGTCTCCCCTACATACCCTGAGTGTCCTGAGATGACCAGCCTGGTTATAGAAGATGAATAGATGGACTCTGCTACATCTGAAAATGGTATTTCCATCATATGACCACTAGATGGCACATCTGACCTTCTAAAGTACAGGGGAACTGTGGGCCAGCTGAATGCAGGTGACTCACACACAAGACCAGTAAAATGCAGTGGTGATCAGCGGCAATCACACCCCTCCCACCCCAGCCCAGTTACCTTTGACCCTAAGCTGTGAGGAGTGACTCAGCCGGCCCTCACTGTTGGCCAAAATGCAGATGTACTCCCCGGCCATCGCCCGGGACACGGCCCCAAAAGACAAAGTTCCGTTGGACACCTGGGAAGGGGTGTTTCGATTACCAAGTTACAAATGTAGCCATTTCAACTCATACTACTAGAAAATGTGTAAATAACCCATGGTAACTGTGGTTATATTTTAAACATGATGAATGTTATTACAGCCCTACTGATAATCCACTATTTTTACAATTTTTTTTTTTATCCAAGAACGGAGAACTGCAGGAAATGATACAACATAATAATAAACAAAAACATGTGGTGATGGCGTCAGATGTAGTGATTCCAAATATAGGCAGCTTTTACGTTTTCAGAGTGATGTTATTCCTGTGGTGTCATATGACTACACACATTTAAAGCCGCTTCCTGTGTTGCACTGCCATCAACTGCCGTGTGGCTTTTCCTCCAGGTGACAGCAGGAGTGGGATTGCCATGGCCGCTGCAGGTGAGGGACAGCCAATCACCTTGCAGGACCTCCAGGGAGGGGGGTGGAGTCTTGATGAACACGGGCGGAGCTGCAGCAGATGGGAAAAGCAATGTTTCCACTGCGTTAAACTCTGTACACTACATGCTGACATCGTCATCCTTTTGTTTATGTATTTGAAAAAGATGTATTTGAAACCAAGTGCCAAATATTACTTTGTTTTGAATGTATCTGTTTAGTTTTTTTGCTGTTAAAGAAAACCTCCATAAAATAATGTAAAGCACTTACTAGTTCATAATACAAAAATGTACTATGAAAACAGAAGTGTTAATCTGGAATGTGTTCATGCTGAAAATGAGAGTGTTAACCAGGAATGTGTTCAGGCTGACAATAAGAGGCCAGGTAAATGTTCAGGCTGAAAAGGAGTGTGTCCACAGTGTGTGTGTGTGTGTGTGTGTGTGTATGCGTGTGTGTATGTGTGTGTGTGTGTGTATGTGTGTGTGTATGTGTGTGTGTGTGTTAGTTCGGTATAGCTTCACACCTGCTTATACAATGAGATTTGCTGGTGTCCTCATCCAGGTCAGTAACAAAGGTGAGTCACATTATGTCACAAGCATCTGGTTGAAACATTATCCACTCCCTCAACAGTGTTTAAAGTGGAGAGTGCTTATCTGCATGTTTGGATTTGTTCAAGACTGTATGTGCACCAGGGCACAAGGTCCAAACCCTATAACTCTGTGATTACTATGGACACTAAAGCTGTAAGGACCCTTACATTATTATGACGACTGGAGCTATTTGAAACCTGACATTACTGTGAAAACAGCAAAGCTGACAGAACCCTAATACTGAAGCGGAGTGAAACCTGATGTTACTGTGGAAATACCAAAGCTGACAGAATCCTGCCATTACTGTAAACACTGTGAAGCTGATATATTTTTATAACATGTTTTGAATCTTCTCTATAGCCCTGAAGCTGTTACCTGCAACAGACAGGAAGATCCAGGAGCCATTGCGAGAGTCTTCTGCAAGTCTGTCCAGCTGCAGGATACGGCACTCATACCAACCCTCGTCCTCCAGGTGAAGATGGTCCACCCTCAGAGAGTTCAAAGGGGTCAGGGAGACACGACCTGAACAGCCACAAAAACATCAAATAATACATTTAGGGGTCATCTGGTGCAGATAGACATCTTAGGGGTCATCTGGCGCAGAGAGACATTTAGGGGGGGGGTCATCTGATGCATGTAGACATTTAAGGGATCATCTGGTGTGGAGATACATTTAGGGAGTCATCTGTCACAGAGAGACATTTAGGAGATCATCTGGTGCAGAGAGACATTTAAGGGGACATTTGGCACGGAGAGACATTTGGGAGTCATCTGGCACAGAAGGACATTTAGGGAGTCATCTGGCATGGAGAGACATTTTGGGGATCATCTGGCGCAGAGAGATATTTAGGGGGTTATCTGGCACAGAGAGACAAATAGGGGGTCATTTGGCAAAGAGAGACATTTAGGGTCTCATCTGGTGCAGAGAAACATTTAGGGAGTCCTCTGGCATAGAGAGACATGTAGGGAGTCCTCTGGCATAGAGAAACATGTAGGGAGTCATCAGGTGCAAAGAGTTGACTGAACATAAAGGACAGGTACAGAGTGGTGACATCCCCATGGTGTAGATGGAGGGCAGCAACAGAGCTGTGACCAGTGAACTTACATCTGGGTTTAACTTTGGATTTAAGGTATCTGAAGTTCATTAGGTAAGCTGTGGAGTCCCACAAACAAAGCAAAGTGTGTAATGTTTACCACAAGTCTCGGACTTTTCATGTTATCATATGAAAGCATATAATACATAATCATTCAGAGAATTTGTTATCCCAAAACTTCACAAAGTTCCTTAAGCAACTGGACAGTATGACATAATGACACGCACACAGGCTCACATGCATACTCCACCGCAAATAAGCAGGGTGTGTTTTGCACTTTGAAATGTGATCATCCTGTTGCCTGGTGACAGGGTCGCAGCATTGACCTTCCCACCCTGATTTCTGTCTAATCCACTCATAAAAAGAGCCCCTTCCCCCTGATAAGCAGAGATAGCTCATGAACATGGCTTGACCTGGCCTGTCTATTGCCCCCACGCATTTCATCACTGGAGCAGCCTTGGAAGGAACTCAACATCTTTCTATCTGGGTGGAAACGGGGCCTTGCTGTACATGCACACACCGTAAAGATACTTATTCTCTGAAATTAAGGCTCCCATCCCTCCCACGGTGTACAGCTGTGCGGTAGGCGGTGGCTAGTCTGCTTAAAAAACGGATGCTCCCCTCAGTGGCTTATGGCAATGAGAACATGGGTGTTTGGGTCAGATAACAGGTATTTGTCCTGCCACTGGGTCACACCTTTTCCTGTGCGCTCTCCCAGTTTCCTGAAGAGTGAGCATTATAAACACACCCACGTTCACAGACACACAACACACACACGATGTTGACCTTACAACGAAAGGACTACACACCCACACATACATAGGAATATTTTTTTAGATGTTAAGAGAGTCCAGACAGCAGTATTACCAATAAGAACAAACTTTAAGTAGGTAGGGCTAACATCATTGCTCTATAAAAGCAGGTTGCAATAATGCACAGTTTTATTAATAACGTGAATGCAAGTGTTTTAAAGGCACAGTACTGTAGGAGTGTGTAAAGGGGCACAGTGCTGTAGGAGTGTGTAAAGGGACACAGTGCTGCAGGGGTGTGTAAAGGGGCACAGTGCTGTAGGAGTGTGTAAAGGGGCACAGCTGTAGGAGTGTGTGAAGGGGCACAGCTGTATAGTGAATAAAGGGGCAGAGGTGTAGGAATGTGTGAAGGGACACAGAGTGCATTCAGCATGTTCCTCTGAAACATAGAGTAAATATGGACCACTCTCCCACAGGTCAAAAACCACTGTATTATTACTTCTCTTGAATGAGGAAACACTTGGAAAGCTGATTAGCTGACATATGTTGGCTCAAGAGCTACGGAAAAGTTGATTGGCTGGCATTTTCATGGCTGAAGAATCATCTGGCTGACGTGTCCTGGTGGAAAAGGCCTGGAAACGCTGGTTGGATGACGCATACTGCATGAAGATCCCTGGCAAAACTGATTGGCCTACACATGCTGGCGCAATAGCTATAGCACAGTTCATTGGCTGGTGCAGCCTGTGTGTGTTTCTCAGGCTTTCTTGCATTGGCTCCCAGCTTGCATTACATCACTAATTTTGCCTGGGAGAATGCACCAGTATCCAGGGCAATTTGCATCGCTTACAAATCAGATGATGCCTCACCTTGCCTGCCGTTACAGCAGCAGTGGCAGTGGCGGCTGCCGGCCCTTCCCATTACCCAGGGAATATGAAATGTGTGTCTAATTTCAAACAGCACAAAGGCTCCTGACTCGTACAGCTCCCCTACACACATCTATTTCCTTAAAAGGAAAACGACGGTGACAAGCACCCCCCCCCCCCCACGATACCCTGCGTCCGCCACTTCTGATGCAACAGAATGCAAGACTGTGCAGCACTGCGCCTGGTGGTGCAAGCTGCTGGAGAGCAGTCTGGGTAACCCAGATCAGGGAATGTCAGCACATCCGAGGCGCTCGGCCCTCCTGCAGCCTTTTCGGGAAGCTCCTTCACCTCGATGTCTATCGAGAAATCAGCACTTATGCAGCCAATCGTAGGGCCAGCTTCAGCCCAACGCGACACCACAGCAGGGAGAACCCAGAGCTCAGCTCCACACACAGCTGATGGAGCGAACGAGACTGAGCTCGAGTTTAGATGAGGATTAGATGAGGCTGGGGTGGGGTTTACATTGGCTATAAATTAGATAAGACTAAGTGGGACTTTAGCTCAGGTTTGGACCACTTAAGAAAGGACTGCACGTACACATGAAGGTGAAGACTTACCCTCATAGTCGGGGTGCACACGGGGTGCGTGGATCCCGAATTTGATGAGTATGGGAACATTGTATCCCTGACGGAGCCATTCCACCACGTGCAAAGAGGTGGGGCCTACAGGGGTCAGGCCCAGGCCAGAGGAAGCATCATTGGTCAAGCTGGGGGCTCCAAAGTTGCATGCGAGGTCTGCTGCCCCGCCCAACCTAGCATGAACCATGGCCTCTGTATCATGGGTGCATTCTGTGTGTACGAGTGGTGGGGGAGGGGTTCAGTCACAAGAACACAGAATTAATAAAAACTCACAGGAGGCAAGAGTCAGACATGAATCTGAAAATCAGGTCATTGGAAATATGATGAAAAATTGTTATATTATTGATATGTAATTTTTACTGTGAGCCACATTAACCAAATAACAATTATTAGTATGAATGCATCTAACATCCCTTAAAAGAACACCTTGATTAAACCTTTAATAAGTTTGAAATGGAAGAAGTGGAACAACAAACAGCAAACATAGGGGAAAAAGGTGAGCATGAATGCATTGCACATGGGGATTATCACCCCACTCTCAGGTCTCCACTTTCCAAAGTGGATGTTCTGGTCCCCCAGCAAGAGCTCAGCTGCTTGTTTCATATAAAACAGTATCAGATGTGTGCTGGTAAATATATTTACCCAGTGGCAGCCTGCCTACAGTAGCAATGCAGGGGGGGTGCAGCCGAGGCAGAACGAGGTCTCGACTCACCCAGGAGGTAGAGTGTGGCAGCCGCGGCCAGCCAGAGCATCCATGTCCTTCCTGCGCTCATGTCCGCAGCCCTCAACCACTCATCCGTCTGTCTCTACTCACTGAGGGAGGGCCTAACAGCTGCCAATCACGTTATGCCTGCCAAATTGAGGTGGTTGGCCCTTCCTACAAATCTCACCTGTCAAAACAAGGGCAAAGGTTCCTATTTACAAGCAGGCAAGGTGCTCAGGTGTTCACCCGAGCGCATGCCAAAGGCCGCATCCATGGCCTTAACCTTAACCCCAACCCAAGCACATGCCAAAGACTGCTTCATATGTCCCATTCCTGCCAATCTATCTTACAGATCGTCTGATGAACTGTCAGTCTCTGTTACGAGGTTCATCCATGGCCCCGCCCCCACCCCCCACGCCCCACATGCTCCAGTGATCGGCCTTAATTCCAGCTTACAACAGAGTTAGTCAGCCCACATGATGGGGGTATTTCTGGCACAGAATTTTATACAGAATATTTATGGACACAAACACAACATCTAAATATATTGGTGGCACTAGTGACACATTGTGGTCCCAGGTACCAAAGCAACAGAAAAAAGCCATCATCAAACATTCAACCATAAAAAAGATACGCTGCACTGAAACATATCACTGCATTAAACAATGCACATATAGTGTTATAAAAATATGCTATTAACTTCATTAACTTTCATTTACTCGCCCCATACACGACTTAGTCGCCCCTGTGTTCTGTTTGCATGCTGGCAGACAGCTGCGCAGGGGGGGTCAGAAGGTGGGAGGGTCAGCTAGCCCGGGAACAATCCCCAGAAAGGCCCCAGGGCACCAAACACAGGTGTAAGGAGAGACACAGAGAGAGAGAGAGCAGGAAATGGCAGTGAACCACACCAGCTCCCTGGGGACAAGGTACAATCGTCATGGCAACGTGGTGGCAGTCTCTGGGACTTTTCCACGAGCCGTGAGCTCCACCCCCTCCCCCACATGTGGGCGCGGTGGCAGGTGCAGAGCCACTCAGGTTACCTGGGAACATGGCAGCCGGGAAAACAGGCCAAGTAGGCAGAGTGTGTCACACTAAGAGGAAGTCACCACACTCTCTGTGAAGAGCTGAAGGTGTGCAGCGGTGTGTCAAGAGTGTGTCACGCTGAAAGGAAGTCACCATGCTCTCTGTGAGAGGCTGAAGGCCTGCAGCAGTACGTCAAGAGTGTGTCGCGCTGAGAGGAAGTCACCATGCTCTCTGTAAGAGGTTGAAGGTGCACAGCGGTCTGTCGAGAGTGTGTCGCGCTGAAATAAAGTCACCACACTCTCTGTGAAAAGCTGAAGCTGTGCAGTGGTGTGTTTAGAGAGTGTCGCCCTGAGAGGAAGTCACCATGTTCTCTGTGAAAAGCTGAAGGTGCGCAGCGGTGTGTCGAGAGTGCATCGCGCTGAGAGGAAGTCACCACACTCTCTGTGAGAGGCTGAAGGTGTGTAGCGGTGTGTCGAGAGTGTGTCGCGCTGACAGGAAGTCACTACGTTCTCTGTGAGAGGCTGAAGGTGTGTAGCAGTGTGGTGTCTTCTACTGGTCATCCTTCTGTCTGCTAAACACAGTTTA
>JAAGVU020000113.1:31242500-31254014 GCA_011763525.2 Mormyrus iriodes
CACAGAAAGACTCCTAAGGATTCGCAAGAAAACATCAGTGTATAGTATGTAAATAGTATATGTGTGTGTGTGTGTGTGTGTATATATATATATGTATATATAAGCATAATGCGCATTGTCAGGAGTGTGTCAGGGGTGTCAGGAGTTTACAGCCGCGCGCCGGTGTTTCTCAGGTGTTGCAACAGACCCAAACTAGGCAATGACTGCGGACCCCAGCTTCGCTACAAACGTAAGACAAATAGCAGGCTCATTACTCTTTGCTGCCATATTTAGCAACGATCTTCTACTAAATCATCGTAGTTACGACCACAAGAAATGACCATCATTTTTGTTAATAAATAATTTCTACATTTATCTGGAGCAGTCAAATTAACACTTACTGTATGCCACACGCGATTAGGTTTGCGTCATATAGGACAGAATCCACCTTTTAAACATAAAAAATTTAATTTTTAGGACCATGTGACATTTCCTGTATTAAACGTCGTTCACAAATGCTAATTCGTTACCAGTAGTGGAATAGAAATGTAAATAAACAATACATTTCAGCAGCAAGGCACATTATAGGTGAATTTAAGCATCTACTTAGTTGGATATCTTATTGAATTGCACCTGCATTAATAGTAATTGCTACATGGACACTCTTGTTTTACTTCGGGGCTCTAACTCAAATACGGCGCTCAAAAACACGATGCCCCTTGGTATAACGGGGGATGTTCATAGCCAAGAGAACCAAAAAGAGAAAACATCTACATCTATCACCAAGTGTCGAATGTGAAACCACCACTGTCAGCTCAAACATTAATTTTGGTGGACGGATGAATGCCTGCTCCATGGTTTCACCGAGACGACAAGAAACGAGTTGAAATTGTTCACAATAGCAGAATTAACACAGCAGTCCATCTGTATTGGCTCTTACACCTGGAGTTCGGTATCCTCTATGCACTGTATTGTAAATCATTGCTTCCCTCTAAACACAGAATTTCAATGCAAGACTGTACATTTTCTATAATAGACCATTAAACAGTTTATATAAGCTGGATAAACTGTCTTTAAAATAGACGCTAAGGCGAAGAAAGACGCTTTTGCATTAAAATGCACATGATTGTATGAAGTCTATGCTACCAGCGTCAGGCTGGGAGATAAACTCAAAACGCGAAGGGCTGGAGGGTAGCAGAGAGGATGCGGCGACACCTCGCTTCGCCATTGGCTACGAGCAGGGGCCATGTCGTGCGCCATTGGCTACGAGCAGGGGCCACATCGTGCTCCATTGGCTCAGTGATCGAAGTCCGGGATGTCGTCGAAGGAGTAGCCGCGGTAGCCCTTGGAAGCGTAGCAGGCGATGCGCAGGTGGTAGAAGCCGGGGAGGAAGACGAGGACGCCGACGACAAGGACCGGCACGGTGCGCTCCGGACGCTGGAAAACACAGGCGACATGTGCCGCAGGGCAGACTCAGATCAGCGCCATGGCTAGCTCACTTTCTGGTTGACCAAGTTCAACCAGTATTAGAGGTTTCAAACGCGACCTTACACTCAATGTCAGTGCTATAAAACGTGATTTTCAATGCCTGTTGTTCTGGTTAAAAAAAGTGAAATACAAACGTTGATTATAATTTAATTAATCTGACACAAGAGCATAATTTTAGATTCAGTTTCTGTGAGGAACTACAACAGAGATGTAGTGTCACTTCAAACGAAGGACATCTGTTCGCATTTAAATGACTGTGACACGTTGTGTTTAGGGGTTGTTGGCTCATTGAGAAGATCGGCTCATAGGCTATATAAAACGGCGCTGTAGGACTGAATTCAGATTAACAACAAGAGTTTCACATTTCCCACCCCTAAAGCACTCAATCCCTTCCACGCCACTGGAGAAAGTCGTTAAATCACTTTAACACACGCAGTGTCTTGTCATCTCATCATGACTACGGATGGGGAGTATCTCACATCATCTACAGCAGTCTTGCCGGTGCTATCTGTTCACCAATCCCGGTTTTCAGAGCAAAAATACAGACATGCCCAATACCAGCAATAAAATAGAAGAGTGAAGAGTTAGGGACAGGGGAGTTTCTAGCCATTGAAAAGATCAGGGGCTAAGTCAAGTTCACCAGGGGCTTTACATTTTTTGTTTTTGAAGGAAGATTGGCATCGGGGATAAAATAATCGGGACTAGGCTTGAATACTCGGGGCTCTAGCCCATGATTAGGGATGTGTGAGGAAGCGAGAACGAGCTGATAGATGCCGCGGATTTCAAAGCATGTGCGCTTCCCTTACGAGGTCTAATCAGCACACATTCAAACCAGCCACAGATCAGCAAAACACGCTCATTGCTTTTAATATCGTAAAACGTTTTCGTTTTTAATACATTTATTTTGTTTTTCTTACAAGATTTGATGCCATTTACTTAACGAAATATAAGGAAAGTCCCTCTGAGCCTATTGCGAGTGCCTAGACTTCCATTCGCCCGTAAGGTAGATATATTTTTAACCTGTTACCGTATGACGGCGCGCCAAAAATATCAGCCGAGTTCCATTGTTCCCATTAGTTGTAGTGATACCATTCAAGCTATTACTGTTTTTCAGATTGCTCATAGGTTGCTTTACAAGCCGACAGGCGAGAGGAGGGGAAGCACTCATCGTAATGAGGGCAGATACTAGGGTGTCAGATATCGATTCTGTAAAGTTCATAAAAACAGGACTGGAAGTGGGCACTGTCTGGAGTTTGCGTCCATCTCCCTTTCATTGGAATTTCATTTGAAAACCAAAATAAGTTTTGCAACGTTGAGACTGTAAATTTGCAATTAAATTTGTAAAACTGTCACAGGCTATATGTATATGTATATGTATATATGTATATATTTATTCCACATTTTCCAAAGCATCGTCTCCTCAAGGCACTTGGCTCACCCTCATTGTGTTTGTCTTATACCAGACCGCCAGCCAGTGGCCATTTTGCCTTTTGACCAAGGTGGCGGCGGGTGGGGGAGCTCCATCGCAACAGGATTACAAGGACAGCTACAAGATGCTACCCACATCGCTATTATTAATGACACGATCTCAGCGCACTGCGATCACCAGCGCTCGGCTTAACATGAGCGACCCCGCCAGGGGCACTGGATGATGGTAAAAGTCAAGGGCGGGGGGAGTTCCCTGGAGAGGTCCTATTACGCACACAGCCATATGCGCACAAAAAGTAACTCAAACGCAGAATCAAAAACAATGACGCAAACATACCAACACGCAGACCGTTCATCACACTGCACGTCAAACAGAACAAGTGTTTGGTTTATTGCTGTTTCATTCAACGGCTTTTATGCAAGATAAATACAGTGTACCTATGTGTAATAACGTAAATTAATAGTTGCTTCCTCAAAGGTGGGGCCTAATTATATCCTTTACAGTTAGCAAGTGTTTCAGTGAGACGCGACACTGACCAGGATAAGCCGTTGGAGGATGAATTAATGATAGTACAAAAGACTTTTCACCTCCGCGTCATACAGTGTTATTGTACAGAGTCGATTCATACACTAGGGGGCACTGTGGCTTTGGTTACTCACTGTGACTTCAATGTATCCAGCCAGGAGAAGGGCTCCAATTACAATTAATAAAGAGCCAATCAGGAACAAGAAGCCGGCCAGGGCAATCGCCTTATATGGAACTTTGGGCGGGGTCTTCTTGAACTGCAAACATAAACAGGAACCTTTACTATAAAACGACGAACAAAGCGGGGTCTTCAGTGACAACAACCAGTTGGTGTCTGTCAGCCAGAGGACCAGCACTGTCGTTCTTCACTATTTTAATAAATCCTAGACAAAGCAGGCTCCACTGTCGGCACACAACGGCCGACCGTGTCCCGGATAAACGAGTGTGGAAGATGGATTTAATAATAATAATAATCATCATCGTCATCATTATCGTTCAGAGCAGTTAAGTTACAGCTCTCCTTCAAAGGTAGAACAGCCTGGCTGTAGGGGGAAACCTGTTTTAATAAATTTAAACACCTCCGCGATCCGGGTTGGAGTTCGCTGCCGGGCTCTGCACGTCTTGACGCCGGCGGAGCCTCACCTGCAGGTCGATGTAGCCATCTTCGCCGTCCGGCACCCGGCAGTACTTAACATTGCTGGCAGATAGTCCACCGGCCCCGGACATCATCCCAGGCTGCGAAAATGGAAAGTGGCCGGGCTTTCAATGCGATCAGCCCCGAGCAGGCGTGGCTTTAGGGGGGGGGGACGCGCCTGTCTCTTTCTGCAGTTCCTTTCTGCTTTCCGCTTCCCCTCCGACAGAAAAGGGAAGCGACGCGGTCGACATAGTGAGAAGGGAAAGTGCGAGGGACTCTTCAGGGAGCGTCATCAGCCCCCCCCCCCCATGCAACAGCCTCCTTTCCGCTCAGCAATACCGCTGTCCGGTGCAGCCCAGTAACCAGATGCTTTTACCCAGAACCGGGTGGAACTGCCCCTAAGAATAAACCACAACTGTTTCATTCAGGCCGTGCTGCTGAACTGACGTGAACCTATCCTGACATTAATTGTGTATTTCACACACAAGGTGGGGGCACATGACCAGAGCTAATCACACCATTACATTTATTTACATGTCTGCAGCTCAGTGGAAAGAAATGACCTCTAATACGTGAGCTGGGTAATTTCCCCTGGAGCATTGTCAGTGGGGACTGGCTTCCCTTGGTTAGATACTAAAGAGCTCGAGGTCTTTCACAGAGCATAGCAGAGGCACAATGGTGAAGGACACCTCCTGCAAGCTAGACAGGCAAAAGGACATCTATCATGGTGATGTCAGTACCACAGGACAGCTCATAAAGCTTCCACAGCAGGCCGATCCCACTCCCACTGCAGGCAGGGTAAATAGTTATAAATAGCACTATGGATTAGATTATGGCTTGTTTTGCTGTTTGCATTATAAGTTATAGCTAATAATAATAGATAAGTATAACCCTTATCCCTGTTTAATATTTGTATTATCTAAGGCTTCAAAATTGTGTTGAAACTTTGTAAAGGCCAGAGGAAGGTGTGGCAGTATAGGAAAATCTGCAAATGGGTGTCAGATAAGCTTTATATTTTAAAGTGGAATTACCCAGAACCCCTGCAGCACAAACAGAGAAATCACTTAGAAATCAATCAAAGTGAAGTTCATGGTGACAATCACACTCCTGGTGGCTGTGGTGTATGGTGACCAGTAGGACAAATGACTGCACATGAGGTCCCTGCGAAGGGTGGAGCACCCTGATGTTGTCCCTTGTCTTCCTCACAGTCCTGAGGTGACGGTGGACATCACAGCCCATAGCAAGTGTATCACTTGTGAGCAATACGTTTAAAGGAGAACACCTTGAATTGTAACTTTGAAACTGAATGACGACACTGGCTCCTCAGATCCTTTTCTGTGCTATTTTTATCTCTGGTGTGAGTTATAGCCAATCAGGAATGAGGGGTTGGTCTCCGGCTCATTTGCATGTTGTGCAGGTCGTGAAGCAATCGACTGACATCCTGGGAGCCCAAGCTTCCGCTAGGTTTCTCCAGAAGGGTCTGCAAGGCACATAAGCAGAAGCGAAATAATGGTACAAGCAAATAATAAATACAAATGTCCAACAATAGATCAGCATGCACACTCCATGAGACAGAGGTTACTGCCCTCAGAGACAGTGTGTGTGTGTTTGTGTTTGTGTGAAGGGGAGCGTGAGTGACGAAGAATGGGAGAGAGAGGAGTATGTGAATGAGAGATAGATGAAAGGAGTGTGAAAGAGAAGGAGTGAGTATATGTGTGATAGAAGAAGAGAGAATGTGTGAGAGAGAGAAGGAGGGAGCGTGTGTGCCGGTGACCTTCAGGTGTGTGTATGTGGGTGGGGATAGCTAGTGTTACACATTCTGATTTCAATGCATCCCAGGGTCAACAAGGGAAGGGCTATGTTCCCATTTCTTTAACCAATCACAGTTTTCATTATATACCATAAGCACATTAAATAAATACTCTGGTTTCCCCCCACAGTCCAAAAAATACATGCTGAGGTTAATTGGAGTTATCAAATTGCCCATAGGTGTGCATGTGTGCATGAATGGTGTGTGAGTGTGCCCAGTGATGGGTTGGCGCCCCATCCTGGGTTGTTCCCTGCCTTGCGCCCGCAGCCTCTGGGATAGGCTCCGGCCCCCCCGTGACCCGAAATGGAATAAGCGGTTCTGGAAAATGGATGGATGGATGGACATTAAATAAAACCAGTGTTTTCTGTTAAGCACAAAGGTGCACAGATTTGTAAAGTACCTGTTTTTTTGTGTATGCCAGGCATTTGTTTACCTGCAATGGCGGTATGGAGCAATGTAAGGGCATGTCTTCATTTCATGATAATAATAATAAGCTGGGGGTTAGGGACTTTGCTGAAGGACCCATGGACCTGTTGTTAGTCTGCCGAGGCAAGGCTCTAACCGGCAACCTTCACCTCACAAGCACAGAGGCTTAGCCCACTGAGCCTCACGTCAACCCCACCTGGATGGCTGGAAGCCTTGGGTTTGAAAATGAAAAAAAAAAAACAGAACAATGTGGTGATGTCATACAATGAAGACTGTGATTGGTTAAAGAAGTGAAACACAGGCCCCTCCCCTATTGATTTAGTGATGTGTTGAACTTGGAAAAATCATGTCCAGCTAATGTCTGTCACACACACTACGGCTAAGGGATGGTGGGACATAGCTCGAAGCTAACAGTTCTGTAGTTTTATTTCAAGCCTGAATCACACTTTAAACCCGTGGGGTCCAGCTAACTGTCCAGCTAATTACCTCCACAAAGTGATTTGGGCCAGATGTGGGTCATTCACTTATCCTAAGGCACTTCGGCTACTGTCCCCAGCTGCACTGTCTCTGTTGTTTCTGACGTCCTGATGTCTCTATTCCCCCTTTCATTTGCCTCTTGTCTCTCTCATTGCCTGTTTTGCTGGGAGCGGCTGGAATCACACTTTCTCCTGGAATTGCATTCTTGTTTCTTGGTAATGAAGGTGACCTCTGCTTTCCTGATCCTTCCTCCTCCTCTGAATGATGGTCGGCTTGACTGTTACCCTCCCCCACCCGCCCGTAGAGCCACAGTCTCATCATCTCAGATTTAAGGGGGAGGGGCCAAGGCAGTCCCATTCCTGGCGTCTGCAAGGAGGCTAGCTGAACGCCCCCTGCAGGAAAGCAGCAGGAAAACATGTGAAAATCTCAGACACATTTAGTTAAGTAGCCTTAAGAGCAATGGTGGGTATTTATCAATGAACCATTAACAATGGACAGTTGAGGGTATGCAGCGCACAAACCTAAATTTTCAGGGATCTGCAGATAATCCACATCTTTGTTCCCTCCCAGATCCAAACTGGGATGGAGCTGGGATGGAATAAAAATGTGGACAGAAATTTTCACCAGCTCAGGGTTTGAGGCTGGAGCCACTTGGCTGGGAGGCACCCCCGAGAGGGTACCAGTCACGCGAGCGGTGGACCCAGTGGGGTGAGGCTACAATGCCCCCTCCATACCACACAAATTATCCACTTTATTTATTTCAGTTTAACTTATTAATTGTTAGGCATGTTTTGGACTCAATCGCCCAGATTAGAAAAGGATAATGTTTCTCAGACAGACACTGACAGGAAGCTGGATTATATTCTGTGAGTTCATTGCTGCTGGATCTGTTTATTTCACAGCAGCTGTCTTTAAGGGCCTTGTTTCTATTGGCTGATTTGCCTGTATGTGGTGCTGGGTGTCAGTGAGCATGTTAGTGAATATATGTGTAAGGCTGTGTCAAATCCACTGACTCCAACATCTGTCTGTTTCTTCTTGGAGTTTTTAATACTGCAGTGAACATATTTACTTAGCACTATCACAACAGAGTAAATAAATGTCAGTTTCAGAAAGGGAACACTGGTCCTTCATGGAGAAGAGAAAACATCCAAAGCCAGTTACAGGTTCCTCAAGCAGAGGCGCTGCAGTATCTTCAGAGGTGGAGATTTGGCCTCAGCTGACCTCCTCAGACAACCTTCTCATCACTCTGGGGAACCTGATCATAAGGTCATCATGTACTTCCTGCATAACATTTTAAGCAGACCATTTTAGGTTGCATTCTGACATTGTGCCCTGTGCTGCCTGGGATATGTTCCAGCCCCCCCGTCCCCACATCCCTGACCAAGATAAGCAGTTAGAAGATGAATTGATAGATGCTTTTCCAATAAACACAAATATACTGGATGGAATTCAAATAAATGCCTTCTGGAACTCACCTGCTGTTCGTTTCAAAATCCCTTCAGGATCTGTCACACCCTGGCTTTCCTCACCCTATCCCTAACCCTGACCCTGACACCTGCCGCTCCAGGTCAGTGGGAGTGGCTGTCAGAGGGGGTGTGGTTTTGTGAGTAACTGTTGTTAAGGCGATGAATTGCAGTTGGGGCTGTCACATGTGCTAGGCTGACAGCTGTATTTCTTGCAGCAAACATTAGGAATAGAAATGGATCAATCTCACCTCTCCCCCATTAGAAATACTGCCCTTAGCCATTGGACAGAACATCCATGAGCGCTGCCCCAGCAGGGGCTTCCAGACACTTCTAATGTGTGCCTGATTAAGCCTGGAAGTTTTTTAAGAGGTCAGGTGTGAGAGGTGGTGTGAGAGTGTGTCCATTTCCAGTGCGCTGCCCTCATGCTTTATCCTACTGTTTTTGCTATTCACCTCTTCTCTTCCATTTTGTCCCTTTCAATAACCTGGCCAACAGTTGAGAAAATGAATTATTAAACAAACAATGTAATCATACAGAGGCCAGATTTTCTCTCCAATGAATTATTTATCCACCTGGAACTGATATATGGAAATAGTTTTTGTGCCGCCACCCCATTGCACATGCTGTCCCCTGCAGACACGCCCCCCACACACAAGGCCCCATCCCCACAATGCTGACGCTCACGGCATTGCTCACAGCTCCCTCTGCAGGTAACAGTCACTTAGGTGCTCGTACCATTTTTCCAAGGCATTACAGAGCAGCTGTGTTCTTGATTTCAGTTCAAAATGGAGTGAGAGAAGTTCAAAGACGTCACATTGCAGGGGGAGAAGGTCCTGGCTGGCATAGGTCAGTGATGAATAATAAATGTGACCTGCTGAATAATACCAGCTCACTGAGTCTGTACTGGATAAGCAATTACTGACAACGGATGGATGAATTTATCAAATGTGCTGTGCTGCAGGTCTGAACCTATGCTGACTGACTTCTGGGGTAAAGCTGGATCACTGTTGTTAGCCGGTCCTACTGTTAGCTCTTTCATCTCGGCATGATACCCACAGACCTGTCAGACTGATACTCACAGACATATCAGACTGATACCCACAGACACATCAGACTGATACCCACAGACACATCAGACTGATACTCACAGACCTGTCAGACTGATACTCACAGAGCTGTCACACTGATACCCACAGAGCTGTCAGACTAATACCCACAGACACATCAGACTGATACCCACAGACATATCTGACTGATACTCACAGACCTGTCAGACTGATACTCACAGATCCATCACACTGACCTATCAGACCAAACCACACAGTCAAAACACACAAAGTAGTAAGTATTACCAAAGTGCATAGTTTCTCACTGTACACTGAGAGTGAATATGACATATTAAAATAGATGATTCTAAAATATCTTTCTTTTTCCTGAATTCTAAAAAACTTTAGTCATTTTGGCAGCTGGATCCTACCAGGATTCCCGCTGGGTGGTGGATGTTTTTCCAGTCCACCAGAAATAAGAAGAACAGCAGGCAGAGGAAGATGGACATGGAAGTTTGGTGGCAGATGTCTCCTGTGGGAGAAGAAGGACGAGAGGCGGACATCACCTGAGGGACGTGGAAGACAAGAGGCAGACATCAGCTGAGGGATGAGGAGAACTAGAGGGAGACATCATTTGAGGGATGAGGAGGATGTGAGGTGGACATTACCTGAGGAACAAAGAGGACGAGACGTGGACATCAGCTGAGGGAGGAGGACTGGATGTTCTTCCCAATCCTGCATGTGATGTTAATAGCAGAGAGAGTCATTCTATACAGGCCCTCCTTCTAGGTTATCTATTTGGGATACCAGGCTAATGCAGGGTAAGATGCCAATTAACCTCATTGTATGTTTTTGGAAGGGAGAAAATATTCACGTGTTGTTCCACAGGAAGAAACCTGCCTGCAGGATTTGAACCCAGAACCCTGAACATGTGGCCACATTACCCAGCATGCTCCTGAAACAGGGCACCTCGATGTGAAACTGGAGTCTGTGCCAACTGAACCTTTAAATACCCGACAGCTATTTCTGTCATTAACTCCTGCAAGCTAAAAATAAAACTGACAGACTAAACAAGCTGCTCAGTGAGCCTCCCCCCCCCACCCCTGTATGCTGCTGGACCCCCGGAGCTCCCTGGTGCAACCAGGCTGCATCCCACTGAGTTGGCTGTGTGATCCAGCAAAGCCAATCAAAGACAGTGAGGCTGACTGAAGGTGTCGCTGCCTGTTGCCTGAGTGGATAGGAGGCGTGTGGAGATGACGCACATGCACAGGACACATTAATCACTCCATACAGACACACAGGACACTACACATTAATCACTCCATAGGGAGACACAAGACATTCCACATTAATCACTCCATACACACACGCACACACACACACGCACACACACACACACAGCCTCCGCGTTAATCACTCCATACAGACACACACAAATTCCACATTAATCACTCTGTACTGACACACATAGGACACTCCATATTAATCACCCCATAGACACACAGCCTCCACATTATTCAGCCCATTCAAACATACACAGACACCATATTAATCACGCCACACAGACACAAACATGTCACTCCACATTAATCATACCATACACACACACCTGTCGCTCCACATTAATCACTCAATACAGACACATACAGGTTCCACATTAATCACCCCATACAGACACAAACATGTCACTCCACGTTAATCACTCCATACAGACACACACAGGCTCCGCATTAATCACCCCATAGAGACACACACATGTCACTCCACGTTAATCACTCCATACAGACACACACAGGCTCCACATTAATCACCCCATACAGACACACACATTACACTCCACATTAATCACTCCATACAGACACACACAGGCTCCACATTAATCATTCCATACAGACACACACAGGATCTACATTAATCACTCCATACAGATACACACAGGTTCTACATTAATCACTCCATACAGACACACACAGGCTCCACATTAATCATTCCATACAGACACACACAGGATCTACATTAATCACTCCATACAGACACACACAGGCTCTACATTAATCATTCCATACAGACACACACAGGCTCTACAATAATCACTCTATACTGATACATACAGGCTCTACATTAATCATTCCATACAGACACACACAGGCTCTACAATAATCACTCCATACAGACACACACAGGCTCTACATTAATCATTCCATACAGACACACACAGGCTCTACATTAATCAC
>JAAGVU020000113.1:31262508-31277203 GCA_011763525.2 Mormyrus iriodes
TTTTCACACCATCTTTACCACAAGCCCAAAACGAACACTGACCCATCTGGGGGTCTGTACCCCATATACCCCTAGTGGGGTCCTAAAAAACCCCACTAGGATGTAAGGGTTAAGTATAAAAGGTATAAAAAGAGGAATAACAGAGCACATAAAACAATAAATGTTGCCTAATTCTATCTAGTGTCATGGCCTGAATTGTCCATGTGCCACCTTAGCTTTCCTGTTATACTGCACAGTGACAATATCATCGTGGATTTTAATGTTTTGTTGTTGGCTGCATCCCATCAGGTAGACACCGACCAGAAGAAACCTAACAGGACCTGCCCTCCAGTGGGCAGGAGTGGGAGGAGCGTTTATGTCTCAAAATGGTAACCAGCCTCTCAGATTGTTTTTCAGGTGAGTTTCCAGAACTCAGCTGCGACATAGAAGGAGCTGATGTGATCATTTTCAGAATGAAATTCAATATGCCCCAGAAAAATGTCGGTTTGGCAAATTAACATGCTGGGCCTGTAATTGGAAGCTCTCTGGTTCAAATCCTGTAGTTGTAACTTTAAACTTCAGTCCGTACTCATTCATGATAATGCAAGAGCACAGCTGGTCCAGGAGATGTCATTTGTCTGATCTCTATAGTTGGAAAACCTATCAGACGGTAGTGGAGTTCTCAGTCAGGGGAGAGTTACCCTCTTATGGATCACCTCAATTGACAACTGTGGCGAAGAGGAAATGAGTGACTGAACTCAGACCAGGCACTGAAGGACTTGATCTCAAAGCTTTCCATGTGAAGGGAGGGAACTGCAGCGTTTGCCATTACTCTCAGAGCTGAAATGGTTCCTCTTGGGGAAAATATAAGTTCTGCTTTCCAGGCCTGGAACTGTTCCAACTGCAGCCGGGCCGCAAGGCCAGAGCTGGATGTGGCCAAGGCGGTGGTTCTGGGCCTGGTTCTTGGCATCTTTGTGGTGTTTGGAGTTCTGGGCAATGTGCTGGTCATCCTGTCTGTGGTGTGCCACCGCCACCTACACACCGTCACCCACTACTTCATCGCCAACCTGGCAGTTGCCGACCTGCTGCTTAGTACCATGGTACTGCCCATGTCGGCCGCCTTCGAGATTTGTGGGCACTGGCCCTTCGGCCGGCCCCTTTGCAGTGCCTGGGCAGCGCTGGATGTGCTCTGTTGCACTGCCTCCATCCTCAGCCTGTGTGCCATCTCAGTGGACCGATGCCTGGGCATCAGCTACCCGCTGCGCTACCCGGCCATGGTGACACGGCAACGTGGGCTACTGGTGCTGGCCATGCTTTGGCTACTGGCGGCGGCCATCTCTGTCGGGCCGCTGCTGGGCTGGAGGGAGCCGATGCCCCTGGACGACTCAGTGTGCACCGTGACCCAGGAACCTGCCTATGCCATCTTCTCAGCCATAGGCTCCTTCTATCTGCCGCTGGCCGTCATCCTGGTAATGTACTGCCGTGTTTACATTGTGGCTCGTGGTGAGATACGTGGCCTCAGAGAGGGCTGCAAGACCAACCTGTCAAACCCAGGAGGGGTGACCTTGCGCATGCACCGTGGACCTTCGGCCACAGTCGCTGTTGAAGTGGGGCAAGGGCAGGTTGAACACCTACGAGGCCGGACAGCACTCACTCTGCGCCTGCTCAAGTTCTCCGAGGAGAAGAAGGCTGCCAAGACTTTGGGCATTGTGGTGGGCTGCTTTGTGTTCTGCTGGCTGCCCTTCTTTCTGGTATTACCTATTGGTGAGTGAGAAATGATCCGCTCCCAGTCACAGACCACACACTCTGCCCTCCAGGGAGCCTGGCGATCATCTTCCCTCCCCCCAGTCACAGACCACGCACCCTGCCTGTCGGGGAGTCCGGCGATCATCTTCCCTCCCCCCAGTCACAGACCACACACTCTGCCCTCTAGGGAGTCCGTCGATCATCTTCCCTCCTCCCAGTCACAGACCACACACTCTGCCCTCCAGGGAGTCAGGTGATCATCCACCCTCCCCCCAGTCAAAGCCCACGCAACCTGCTCATGGGGAGTCTGGCGATTGTCTGCCCTCCCCTCAGTCACAGACCACACATCCTGCTCATTGGGGAGTCAGATAATCATCAACTTCCCCCCAGTGACAGACCATGCACCCTGCCTGTCGGGGAGTCTGACAATCGTCCACCCTCCCCCCAGTGACAGACCATGCACCCTGCCTGTCGGGGAGTCTGGCAATCGTCCACCCTCCCCCCAGTGACAGACCATGCACCCTGCCTGTCGGGGAGTCTGGCAATCGTCCACCCTCCCCCCAGTCACAGACCATGCACCCTGCCGGTCGGGGAGTCTGGTGATCATTTGCCCTCCCCCCAGTGACAGACCATGCACCCTGCCGGTCGGGGAGCCCGGTGATCATTTGCCCTCCCCTCATAATAGACCTCACATATGCCTCAAGCCTCATCTCCTATACACAAAAAATAATTTTCCAGTTAATTTAGGGTATATGGATTTGTGAGTGCATGTTTTTAACTGTTTGCAAAGGACAGGACAAGAAAAAAACACTTAAATATGTTCAGCAGAGAAAATTTTCCATAAAAAGCCAGTCAGCATTCTGAATGAGACTATTTTTGTCTCTTGGATGGGTAACACACAGAAGCTCTAAATCAACAGTGACACATTAAATTGTGCCAAGTAAGTTGTGCGTCACCGACCCTGTCTGCCAGATAGAAGTTAACTCCCATGATGCATCACTTTGACCATCCTCACCAGGGAGCATTTTTTCACAGCCTGCTGAGTGTACAGCTGATGGTCACTTTGTCTCTTTACATATGGGGCGTATTGACTATTAAGTTTACTTACTACACACCAGTGAATGAATGCAGCTGCATCATCACCTGCAAGAAGACAGGTTTAATAAAATGTAGCATTCGGCTGTACACTTTTGAAGTGTATATTCCTAATCAAAGCCCTTTATGTAATGTGACGATCCTGATCAATGAGGATAATGTAAGTAAGATTTATGTTCTCTCCTGATGTGTGTGCCTTTGCAGGCTCCATATTTCCATCATACCGGCCCTCTGACACCGTCTTCAAAGTCACTTTCTGGCTGGGCTACTTCAACAGCTGCATAAACCCTGTCATCTACCCCTGTTCCAGCAAGGAGTTTCAAAGAGCCTTCCAAAATGTTCTGCACTTCCGCTGTCTTGGCCCGCCGCCCCAGCCACTTCATTTGACCCGGCAGCCCTGCCCCGGGCCAGGCTACAGTGCCCCAGCCAGGTTTTCGCTTTGTGCCCAGACCTCACCTCCATTCCAGGCTTCATCTATGAAATCCAGGTTCTGCAGCAAAAATATGCTCAAGGCATCCTGCAGTGCTTCTGGACAGACAGCCCCCGAGGAGGGCATCTTGCCCCCATTCCACTCCAGCCCCCCCAAGGCCAAGATTCATCATCTCTCTCTAGGAGAGGCTGGCGAGGCTGTTTGACTGCCTGACTCTAATCCCATTTTGCGGAACTGCGTGTACCATATGCAGAACCCCCCCAGAGTCCATTCCAAGAGACCACTGGAGTTAAAAACATGATCTTCCCTAACCTCAAAAGGTTGCTTTACTCTGCCTCAGGCTCTGGCTGCAGAGAAGCCCACACTTAGTTCAGTTAGAATGTGTTTTTGTGTTATCGTGTATCTGTTCATGTGGGTGCTGATGGAATGCAATATGAGGGTCAATGAAGGATAGCGCTACCTCTGCAAGCCACTGAAGGAGGTATTAGCATTAATGTTAGCAGTGCTATTAGCATTGATGTTGATCAATGGTGATACAGACATCCTACCCCTCCCAGAAGTTCTGGGAGTCTCCTGCAAAGTGACAGGAGCTCCCTGACACCTGCCAGTGATGCGGAATGTCCCGGAAATCTGTCGTTCTACTATTCAGCAGCAGAAAAATTAGCTGGCAAGAAGTTTGACCGCCACGACCCCACCCCACTGAGTCGTCAAATTTTAATCCCACCCTCTAGCCACTTTTGGCAAATTTCACTGCTAGCATCCCAGCACCCCTCCCCACAACAAGCACTAGGCTTGGGTGGTATATAATTTTATCCATTTAGACGGCATTTTAAAAAGCAACACTATTCCAGTATTTCCCAGTAAAATTTGTCTAGCTCCGGAGGGGCACTGTTCAAACAAAAATACTGTGGTATACAGTATTACTGTAATATCACCCACGTTTAGCTAGCACCCCCCCCGCACCAGTTGTCCCTCATCTGCCTTCCATAAATCAATATGCCTTTGGTAGGATGTCTGATGATATGAGCAGTGTTTATGAGCATATAATTATCCAATAAAGTGTAAATATGATGTACTGCAATATAAAAACCAGTGTAGATATGAACACCATACTTGATCCTTGTTTTGTCTGGTTTACCTGTGTTGTCCAGATTCAACCTGCATTTTGCCTGAACGAATGAAAGTGCTGCTTCTTTCATGTTTCAAGTGCCCTTTTGGTAACTGATGATAACCAATATGATCCCAAAAATTTACCGAAGGAGACTCCCCCCCACAACCCCCAGGCCGGTAAAAGGTGCCGCTTGGCCACGCCCTCTGTTTCAAGCACCCACTCTTTGAAAAATCACTGCTACTGAGACTTATCGTTGTGTTGATAGATCACAGGGCATTTGGGGGCCCATTTGTAGGATGTCTTGCTCACTTACCACCTCTGCATTCCATAAGGGATTTGTCGTTTGGGGTGCCATAAGTGGAATAGGGGCCGGTCCTGTGGTGACCCCATGGATGTGCTGGAGATTACTTTTGGTCCTGGCTCAATATGCAGGATATTGCAACGTTGAGAAGATGGCTTCTCTTCATAGGCACGGATAGGTACAGCGTAGGTGTGCATCGGAAGGGAGCACTGTGAAACAGTCCATCAATGGCCAGTTCATCAGGATCACAGGCAAAGACACCCAATCAGATGGTCCTGAACGACTGCCCTGGACTGCACCTCAATGAGCATGTGCAAGTCTGTGGAGAAGGTGATGTCATTGCTGTGAAACATTCACCTTGGACTGGGTGGTCACAGCTGAGAGGAGAACCCCGGACAGCTCTGGAGATACATCCCCGGTCACACATCGATGTTTGTGCTGCTCAGCCATGAAGGAGCCTGAGAATGCATGTTTAGGTCGTCCTTCTCTCAAAAACACAGGCTGTGCTGTGTCACATTCAAAACAAGCTGCATGATTTCTGTTTTGACAAACTACTGTGGGGTGAGAGAGAACATCGCATTTCTGGAAGGGTCCATCGCTGTGTCCACTGAGGTATTAACTGTTGTGCCACTACTTATCTCTATCATCTTGCACAAAAATACATAGTTTGCTTAATGTATCGTTTTGTTAATTGATTCCCACTTGTAAGCATAAAACATTAGGTTTTTTGGTTCATGTAAAATAGCTCCGTACTGATCCAGCCCAAGATGGTGGTATGTTTCTTCTGCTGAGACTAGTTTGCCATGAGTGATCCTAACATGCATAAAAACTTCAGATAACAAATCTCTCAGCTTCCATGATGCATACACCTCCTGCCCCAACAAGGTACCGTGCCACGAGTGGAAAAATGTGGTATAACAATAATTAATAATTCGTAAATACATAACAGAAATGCCAGTCTATGCATCCATTAGTCCATCCCTCCATCTTTGAACTGATTGTTCAATCCGGAGAGAGTCCATCCTAGGAAGCACAAGGCACAAAGCAGATGGGATGTAACAGTAATTAATAGTATAAACAAAACGACATGGATATAATTATATATTACTGTGTCTTACTGTGTCTTATTTTGTATTTCGCAGGACAGTACAAAGTTTTATCCGGTACTTTTCCAGCGTTACGAGCGCTGTCTCGCGTGCTTTTGACAGCGTTTTCCCGCCCCCGAATTTCACATGCGTATGGTGCCACCTAGTGCAACATGAATGGAACTGCATGCTGACTCACTTTCCGTGGTCATTTCATTGAAGATGTCTGCGATGCCCCCATTTGAACGTCACATGGAGTCTTTACGCCAGAATCGGTTGCGGATGGAGTTGCTGTGTGATTAAGTTAATGTTCACCTTAAATCAATCCCATAAAATCGTATTTTCTTTTGTACAAATTGTATACATACTCAGTTTTCAGCCATATTTATGCTGGGCTTTATGCAAGAAGGTGGCACTTTTTCCAGCATGAGGATACTCTGAAAAGGGGCACATTAACATATTAAAAGGACACTCTATGTAACCATGGAAACATTCCACAGTCTGGTCTTTCTTCAAGGACTCTGCTTCCTTGTTGAGGACTCGCTCAGAGGCTGGTCCATCCTGGAGGTGCTTGGTATGACTGTAGATCTACACCTTCCAGTTCAATTGTTCTACTTAATTTTATGATCATTAGGGTGTTTTTTGTTAAGGTAAAATCCAAAACTGCCTTTTCTCATATCTACATTTTTTCATGCTTTTAACTCATCAACATGCTGTTTGACCATATAGGTGAGTACATTACAAACTCCACATGCGGTCCTTAGTTGAAATATGGCTGACCTTTTCTGTCTGTGTATCGATGAGTTGTATTCTACAAAACTTTGTGTAGGTCCTTACTGACCACTAGGGGGTGACTGGATACAACAGCCAGCCAGCACACCAGATGGCAGAACAGTGCCTGCTGCCCGAGTTAGGGCACTAGACTACGAGGAATTGCTCCCCCTAGTGGTCCAGCAGCACTGTCACCACCACACAGGGGATAGCTATTTTCAAAATGGACTTCCTTGTGAAGTGTAGTATGTGAGAGATTTTTGTGGACAAAATAATCACAATAATATAAAAGTGCAGTAATTCCCTAATTGCTAGGATTTCAGTTTGTTACAGCTGTGAAAAGAAGCAGACGAACATCATGGGGGATCGAAAGGTGTGGGACTGGGCACGTTTTACTTACGAGCTGTTGTAATAATAGGAGCCCTGAAAGAAACAAACACATGCCGCTCCCCTTTTCCTTCCTGCTTTAATCATCATATTATTTGGAAGCAAACAGCAGTGGAAGTCAACACATCCTTATGAAACATGAACCACGGAGAGCTTCACTTTTACCAAGGGGGGGAGGACATTAGCTGGGGGGGGGTCGTAATAGCATCAAAATAAAAAAACATCACTCGATCTGCACTTTACTAACATCACACACCAGCATGGTATAGAAAAACAGCAGTGCCAACAAAGCAGGGGTGTGGCCAGGGCAGGGATAGAGGGAGTAGGGTGGGGTCAAGCAGGGCTGGTGCAGGACCAAGGCAGGCCTAGGGTAGGGTCAGGCAGGATCAAATAGGCCTGGGGCACGGCCAAAGCAGGACTGGGGTGGGGCAGGGTCACGCAGGGCTGGGGACTGGATGTATTCTGAGGAGGATAAGTCACGGGGACTATGGACAGCTGGCCTGGTGCCCCCCCTGGGTTTATGCACCAATACTGGCCTTTGGGGGCAGCTGGAGCTGATGGCCGTGGCTTTTGTTGTTGTGAGAAGCAGCAGGGGAGATTCCTCCCCTCTACACACGACAAGGCATCTGAGTGTCCCACTGGACCGATGAAAGTGACCAAGGAGGCCTCACTTAGCACAAGGAAAGAGAAAAGTACTGAGGCTCTAACTCAGTCTGTCCATTTCTTTCTGAGTTACTGAGATAGCCAGGCAGGAAAGGACACGCCATTGGAAAAAGGTGCTTCCTGACCGAGTAAGAGCAGATACATCTCTGCTATTCAAAACACTGTAGCTTTCAGACTAGGAGAAGGATGTGGCTGAAGGAATCTTCTGGAAGGAGGAGGAGTTCACAAACTGGCTGTGGCCTCAGTGTAGAGGCAGGCCACCCCTGCTCTGTTATTCTAATAGCACCAGGTCCGGGAGTGTTGCTAGGGGTGACATCAGATCCAAAGCGGTTGTCAAGACAAACAGAAAGCTGTGAGGGGCCAATCAGGGATGACTCAGGAGCCTGTTGCCCTAGCAACCATTTAACTAAAACAACCAGGGAAGAAGATGGCAGACAATCCAGCACACATGATGTCGCTGCCCAAAGCCAGACTGAGGCTATGCAGCAGATTGGGAAGGGGGGGGGTTCAAGCAAGCAGACGGAGGCTGGACTCATGACGAAGCCTGTGAGCCAGAGTGTGAGGTCCTCAACAGCATGAGCGATGTGGCAAACTCAGAAATGACCAGCGCATAGAAGAGGAGGGCCAGCATAGCAGTTGACTGGTACTGACAGGGTGACTCTTGGGACCATGGTGGGGGCGGTCTGCAAGCAGCTTCATTGCTGTGACCCCCCCCATGGGCAAATGGGGAACTGAGTGCCATAGTCTCCATGAGCAACTCAGCAGTAATGCTGATCTGAATTTAAGTTCGTAGGACAGGAAAGTGAAATGACCTCTGTATGGTGCTGACCTGGTTAACGGTAAATGCAGGACATCAGATGATCTGCGCGAAGGCTGTTAGGGGGCTGCTGATCAAAGGGAGGGATGGCTTAAATAAAGAAAAAATGTCACAGAGAAGTGCCCCAGGAAATGGTAGAGGGTGGATCTGACAGCAAAGGACTCAAAAAAAGTAAAGAGGAAGAAGATTGTGACTGAAGAGGTCTCAAACTGCCACTGTCTCCCTCTACTCTTCTTCAGAACAGAAATTCTGTGTGGCATGTTGATGACAGAGCCGGATCTCGAACTTGATGATGGGTGTTCATATTTTTTTTGTAAGTTATTCAATTAATCCGTTTCTTCAGCTGGGTCCATGTGGGATGGGGTAGGTGTGGGGGTGGGTGTTATAAGGGGGGGCTGGGTTTAGTAGTGTGTGTGTGTGTGTGTGTGTGTGTGTGTGTGTATTGTGGGGGTGTACAGAAATTCACATGTGGGTGGGGTTTCTACAAAGGCCCTTCAAATCGCTGATCCCCCATCCCCTGTAAACCAACAGCTTTGGGAAGTTTAACCCAGACTGGTGATGTTGGCCCTTCCACCAGGGGGCGCTACAATGCGCTGGGTGTTGCGCCGTGGGACGTTGTCATCAATTTGAGCACCTGAATTGTGCATTAGAAGAGGAAGAAGATAAAGGGCACTATCAGAATTAATAGGATTATTAGCAACAGAATTAAAACTTCTATGATCAGATTCATCTGATGCGCAGTAAGCCAGTGGTGTCGGCTTGTCTCAGTGTCAGTCTTTATCTAGGTGTCAGTGTCAGTCTCCGTCTCAGTGTTAGTCTGTGTCCCAGTGTCAGTCTCTGTGTCAGTGTCAGTCTCTGTCCCAGTCTCAATGTCAGTCTCTATCTCAGTGTCAGTCTTTGTCTTGGTGTCAGTCTCTGTCTCAATGTCACTCTCTGCATCAGTGTCAGTCTGTGTCCCAGTGTCAGTGTCAGCCAATGTCTCAGTGTCAGTCTCTGTCCCAGTGTCAGTCTCTGTCTCAGTGTCAGTCTTTACTTCTTACCCCATTTCTGTCTTGGTCTCCTTAGTGGTCCCTGTCCCTGGTCTATCTCTCTGTCTCAGAATATGTCTCAAACTATGTTCAGTTCTCTGTCTCCGTCTCCATGCCTGTTTTTGTCTTGGCCTCCATCTCACTCATGCTGGTACTCACCTGACAGACTGAACCCTGACTGGTGCAAGTTCCGGACCGGCTGGGCTGGCTGCTTGGCCGGTGAGGTCTTGGTGGAGGAGGCAGGGGTTACAGTCTTGGGGGTCACAGACACCTCACACACAGGCCCATCATAAAGACCCCGAGGGACTCCCCTCAGCTCAGCCAGCTGGGAAGACAGACAGCCATGACTTCACTCACTGACACCAGCTGACACACCAACTGACACACTAACTGACACACTGACTAACACACACTCACACAGTGACTGGCACACACTGATACACTGACTGACACATGCAGTTCCTATATTCCTATTATTGTGGGGACTCTCCATTCATTTCTAAAGGCATAACCCTAACCTAAAAATGACAACATTAACCCCGACCCAGTCCTAACTTTAAGCATAACCAAACAAAATACAAGACTTGACATTTTTAGGTTTTTGATTGCATTCATGGAATTATAAATTGAGTTTCTCCTTGTGGGGACTGAAAAGAATCCCCCCACAAGGTAAAAGTGACACACCAACTGACACACTAACTGACACACCAACTGACACACCAACTGACACACACTGACTGACATACTGATGTTTTCATATATAAGTGTTGCATGTGGTATTCCTATTTTTGCCTTTTGTGTATCTATGCAATATAGTCTGTAACTATAAACTATTTCTTGTGGGATATTAAAAGTACTCTGATTATGATTCTGACACACTGAGTGTCACCAACTGACACCGACTGATACACACTGATACCCTGATTGACACACACTCACTGACACACACTGATATACTGAGTGACATACACTGACATACAGACAGACTGACAGACAGTGACACACACTCACATGCAATGACTCACTGACTGACATACACTATCACACAGACTGACACACACTGACCCGACTGCGGGCCTTTATCCTCTTGTACACATAGTCAGAGAAGGGCTTGCGGCCCACATAGCGTCCGGAACCTTCCGTTGTGTGCAGGTTTCCATCCTCCAGCACAATCTTGCCCTGGCTGATGACCACCAGTGGGGTACCACGCACTTCTGTGCCCTCAAAGATATTGTACTCTACAGCCTGGAGGGGGAGGGGTTAGTCAGTCAGAGAGCTACGAAAATGCTAACAGGTTCCACAAGGGGGTGCTGTTCACACAAGTAGAACATTTACTGTGCCTAGGAATAGGGAGTGCTGCAAGATTTCTGCTCACAGGTACCGCTGCTGTTCCAATCCTTGGATGTAAACAAACTTCCAGTTTCAGAGGGATGGGGGTGGACTGGTCTGGGAATGTGCATGATCAGCACCTACTAGTTAAGGAAAGGTGCAACAACCCCACAAACGAATATGACCCCAGAGTACTACTCTGCTTACCAGGTTATGAGTCTTTGCAGAGATGATCTTGGTGACGTCAGGGTCCCAGATGACAAGGTCAGCGTCAGACCCCACGGCAATGCGGCCTTTGCGAGGGTACAGGTTGAAGATCTTGGCGGCATTGGTGCTGGTCGCTGCCACAAACTGGTTCTCATCCATCTTCCCTGTCACCTTCGGGGAAAATGGAGGATGTCTGAGTGATACCCTCGTGAAAAACTGTAGGTCGGTCAGAAGTATGTGTGTGTGTGTGTATCAGTGAGCACAATGTGTATCAGTCAGGATGCGTGTGTACGAATCAGTCAGCATGGTGTGAGTATCAGTTAGAGCAGTGTGTGTATTAGTCAGCATATGTGTGTGTATCAGTCAGGATGAGTGTGTGTGTGTGTGTGTATCAGTCAGCATGGTGTGTGTGTGTAGCAGTCTATGTGATGTGAGTGTGCCCCTCACCACACACTTGTCCCACACGAGGGACATCCTTTCCTCGGTGCCGTTAGTGCCCTCTGGGATGAGTGTGAAGTTGTCTTTGCCAACGGCTCGCTGGGCGGTGTTGAAGGTGCAGTGGGCACTGCCTGTTACCTGCAGGTCCCCGCTGGGGAGCGTATGAGGGGGAAGCAGAGACAGTGAGCACAGTGGGAGGGCACGGGTGCGATGGACACGGGTACTGCACAGGAAGGAGTGTGCGGCTCAGCACATGGCAACTCACACTGCCCCCCAGACTAACAAGCCAGGGCCCCCCGCCATTGATTAATGCGAACAGGCCTGCAATAATACGGCATTCCATGCGGCTGCCCAGCTGGCCCACATGCCGGAGATTTGGTCACATGACCCGTCTGGAAGCCACATCTGCACCCTTTATTCAAAGGGGCATGAAAGTGCCACTGCTGCGTGACCTGGGCTGACTCAAGCTGCATGGGGTTAGAACCTGCAACCTTCTGGCCTTGGCTCATTAAAATGTGTTCTGCCTTAACGTAAATTTTCTGGAAGCTTCCCCAAAGCCCTGCGTCAGGGTGCTATTAGCAGCCACGCCCCCAACTAAGTCAGACCACATCAAGTTGATTGGCCCGGTGCCCTTACCAGGACAGCAGTGAGGTGAGGTAGTCGGGTGTGGTTGGGTCAGGGCTCAAGGGTGGGGATGTGATGTAGGCTGCAGCCTTGGCCCAATTCTTGCTCCAGTAGTGCGAGCCGTCGGTGCCCAGGCTGGCAGAAATAGGCTCACCATAAACCACGGTGCCTGCGGTGAATGGTACACAGTGAGACAGGCAAACCTCTCATGTGAATGTGAGAAGCAGCCAGACTGGCCCATTTAGCACTGAGTAAAACCCCACCCACCCTGTAGGTTTCTGCCCATGACCATGAGCAGCTGGCTGCTACTTTAAGGGGCAGAACTTATGCATCACCTGATGAAAAAATGATCATAATTTTTACCAGTGTCTAGAAGTTACTGCAACATTAATGTAGTTTAATAATTTAGGGTAGAGGCAAGGTGCCTGCGGTAATTAAATACATTTATGTGTTAAAATACTAAAGTATTTATGGAAAGAAAAAGATGTGATCCCCAGAGCTCAATCTGACACGCTCTGAGTACAGTCCGGTTTGGGCCCCAGGGGGCATCTCCTCACCCTTCTTCCTGGCCAGGGCGATGACATCAGCAGCACTCTTGCTCATCACCTTGGTTACGTACAAGGGGCAGTTTGTCTGATTGGCTATGGTGACGGAGCGGTTGACTGCCTCGGCCTCCACCTGAAAGAGCGGCCAGAAGTAGCTTCAGGTAAAGCTGGCCACTGACGCTGTGCCAGAAAAGCAGCGGCCAGGTTAGAGCCTCAAGTGCCCACCTCCTCCGGGCGGCTCAGCACGTGTCCCTCGGGCCCTGTGATGCCCAGCTCCAGGATCCGGTGCTGCTCCTATTAGGGGGTGTTGCAAAAGGGTCAAAGGAAGGAGTATGGATGAAGGCCGGCCCTCGGGGGCCCCACTTACCTCAGCCACAATGTCTCCGTTCTCAGCGTGGACCTGCGCGATGGCTCCCAGGTCACGGATGACACTGAACACCTCATAGATCTGCCAGGGAGAGAGAGGGGGTCAGAGTCACGGAGGAAGGGGGTCACAGTCAATAATTGGGCATCACCGACATGCAGACATGTTCCTCAAAGGTCTGCAAGGTCCAAATTTATCAGTCAATAATACAAGTCAGTTGCACAAAATTCCCTGTGGAAAGGGGTTGGCACTGCCTGCAAAGTGGCCACTATGCTGTGTACTCGAGGGCACCTCATCACCTGGCCCTACAGGAAGCAGGAAGTCACCCTACCTGGGAGTCAGAGAGCTGAAAAATGTCCTTATAGGCCAGATACACGAGGAAAGAGTTCACACCTAGAGACAGAGAGAGAAGTGTGAGAAGGCAGGAGAAGGAGAGTTACTGAGTTAGCAATGGTGTAAGTTATGGCCATGGTGTAAGTTATGGTCACTGTGAATTAGTGATGGTGTGAGTTAGAAGTGGTGCGAGTCAAGGTCACTGAATTAACGATGGTATGAATTATGCTCAATATGAGTTAGCGATGGTGTGAGTTATGGTTAATGTGAGTTAGCAATTATATGAGTTAGCTATGAGGTGAGTTATTGATGATGTCAGTTACGGTCAATGTGAATTAGTGATGCTGTAAGTTAGTAATGGTGTGAGTTAGTGATGCTGTGAGCTATGGTCAGTGTGAGTTAGTGATGCTGTGAACTATGGTCAGTGTGAGTTAGTGGTCAGTGTGAGTTAGCAATGGTGCGAATTAGCGATGATGTTTGTTATGGCCACTAGGAATTAGTGATGGTGTGAGTTATCAGTATGAGTTAGTGATGAGATGAGTTATGGTCAGTGTGAGTTAGTGTAAGGGTGAGTTAGCAATTATATGAGTTAGCAATGTCAGTTATCAATGGTGTCAGTTACGTCAGTGCGAATTAGCAATGGTGTAAGTTAGTAATGGTGTGAATTATGATCAGTGTGATTTAGCAATAATGTGACTTATTGATGGTGTAAGTTATGGTCAGTGGGAGTTAGTGACGGTGTGACTTAGTGATCGTGGGAGTTATGGCCAATGTGATTTACCATTCATGTGAGTTATCGATGGTGTGAAGTATGGTCAGTGTGATTTAACAATGGTGAGTTATGGACAGTGTGAACTTTCGATAGCGTGAGTTAGCAATGGAGTGAGTTATCGATGGTGTGAGTTATGGTTAGTATGAGTTAGTGATGGTGTGTTATAGCGCTGCTCGGTGGTTTATGTACCGTGGTCCTTCACCAGAGTCTCCATCTCCTCTTGCACTCCCTTGTGCCAGCTGGTGACGTCGACATGCAGGGTATAGTCACAGCAGGCCTTGCTGTCCGCCCAGTCCCTCCACTGCTCAAAGGCTGAGATCAGGCTGCCTCCTGGCTCTGGGACCACGTGGTCAACTGCACACAAACACACGTTTGTATTCATATCTTTGTGGGGTCCATCCATTCTTTTGTAACCTTAACCATAAGTAACCAAACAAAATACGAGACTTCTTTACATTTTTAGTTTTTTGATTACAGTTACAATTTAAGTTTTAGCTTTTATCACTTTGTGGGGACATATGGTCCCCACAATGTAATATACACTATATTGACAAAAGTTTTGGGACGCCTGCCTTTACATACACATGAACATTAATGACATCCCATTCTTAATACATAGGCTTTAATATGGAGTTGGCCCACCCTTTGCAGCTATAACAGCATCAACTCT
>JAAGVU020000113.1:31280195-31291316 GCA_011763525.2 Mormyrus iriodes
TGTCGGGATCCCTCATTAAGGAGGAGATCATGGGCATGACATGACCCCTCACCACAGAGGAGACCATGGACATGACACGATTCTACACCACAGAGGAGATCATGGACATGACAGGTTCCCTCATTAAAAAGATCATGGGCATGACATGATCCCTCACCACAAAGGAGATCATGGACATGACAGGATTCTACACCACAAAGGAGATCATGGACATGACAGGATCCCTCAGCACAGAAGAGATCATGGACATGACAGGGTTCCACACCACCGAGGAGAACATGGGTATGACATGATCCCTCACCACAGAGGAGATCATGAACATGACAGGATCCCTCACCACAAAAGAGATCATAGACATGTCAAGGTCCCTCATTATAGAGGATGCCATGGACATAACAGGTTCCCTCATTACAGAGGAGTTCATAGGCAGGACAGGATCCTTCATTACAGAGGAGGTCATGACATCATGGTCATTCTGGCAGAAATTCTACTACCTCCTTACTTTGCCGAAATCACAGTGGCTGTCCTTCTCAAGCTACAGGGCAGTAATCATTCAGAAGAGCGAGGACACATTCTCCATGGTGACCATCACCATGGTGACACACTCATCCAGTCTAACATCTAGTGTTCCAACTGATCTGTGAATTACAGCCACTTGTAAATATAACTCACCTTTCTTGACAATATATATGACTTTCTATATATAGCATGCATTTGAATAAAAATACCACTGTGTATTATCCAATGTGCCTTCTTGGACATGCACCTGCAACATGACGATGGCAAATTCATTTTTTTAAACCACATATCAATCATGTAAGGAAGCAGTCTGTCCAGGAAAGACCCAGTCTGTGGACACCTTCTCATCCTGGTGATGTCTGCATGATTAAAGAAAATGCAGATGTAGTCTTCTGCTTCCCAACGAAGATAAACTCACAGTGGCCTTGGAGCTGCCAAAACAATCCAGCAAGGAGATATATTTATAACGAAATTAAGCTGTATGTCACAGGATGGCTGTGATGGGAGTTTTTATTCATATTAGGAATCCGGTAGGGGGGGGGGGGGGGGTTGTGTCACTGCTAGCTGACATCACATTAAACCTCTCTCTCGTTTACTTTCACGGAAAACTAAACATTGTTTACCAACCTTGGGGTGCGAGTTTCAGGTCTGGCACACTGCCAGGCCTACAGAGGGCTGAGAAGGCCCTGGGGGAAGGGGGATATGTCACAATGACAGTCTTAACACAAGATTCTGCTCACTTCTGGGCTCCTTTCTTAATGAGGGGCGGAGCTCTGAGACATCTGGGTGTGGGCATGTCTGCCAATTACAACTAGACACTGAATATTCATGAATGACATGACCACAACACCACAACCGGCCAAGCCTGCTTGAAACACCGGCATATCAGGGGCAAAATCAAGAGGTGGGGGGTGGAGGGGCATCAGCCCCGGCCCCATCACGGCAGGAGGCCCACTGCAAAATTTGCTGCCTCCCACCCCCAGCCAGCAAATTTGCAACAATTTACAGAGAACACCTTCCTTCCGGTGCTGGCAAATTTTGCTGAGGGACTATAATTTTCCCCCCATTATTCCCCCTACTGTCAGCCCCCTCCTCCACCCATGGGCAAAATGACAAATTTATAGAGGAAACATCATTTAACTAACTGGTAACTACGTAGGAACCTTTTATACAAATTACATACTCATACATCAACCTAGCCAATTAATAAAACAACCTGATATAGCCCATTGGTGCTGATCTGCGCTGTTGTGTTGCCCCTTACCTTCTCAGCCCTACCTCACCCTTGTTGCAGTGTTGCTTCTGTGAAATCAGGACATTAAATCATCCACATCCACGGTAAGACTCCATCTCTCGGGGGGGGTTCACACAATTACACAGCCCTGACACAGATGCCTCAACCATAACACACAAGGCAATTTGTGACGCATGATAGCAAACTACAAACATGCCAAAAAGGATGAGTCCTGCTTACTGCCGGGTCCAGAACCAAATCACTAAAGGTGCATCTGAAATTAGAGCTCTGCACCGACGTCACAGTCATGAACTGATTGGCTTCCACCTGAGGGTGCACGTTATTAATCTGAGGGTTGTGACCATCCGTTAGGTATTCTTGTGAACCTGTTCCTTCCAGATGAACCATCCTGGTGAAAACCACCTGGAGACCAGCTCATAAGCTTCATATGCCAGAAGCCGAAAAACAGGAAAGGCTTGATTCTTCCTGCCAGCCAAAGCCAACTTATTATCAAAGGCCACAAACTAAGCTAAAGTGGTGGATTATACTTCCTACTTGCACACTCTACAAAGATGTAGCTGATAACTTAGTCAACATGCGGATCATGACTTCATAACAGCTCAAACACACTCCATTAACTTAGGGGTTTAATCAGAAGAAGACCTGACAGACTGTGATCCCTTAGGACCATTTGTGATCCAGTCTAAGACAAAACACACTTATGAGATCTATGGAGGAGAACAGTGTGAGCCAACAATTGTACCACGGATGGTTCTGCAGGGGAGTTAGAGGAACGTCCAACACTAATTAGCTGACTGAGCCATTCCCAGAAATTCCAGAGATCTGAAGTGGGGACGACATGGTGCCCGGTCCTAATTGTTGACAGATACCTCACTGTTGCTGCAATCACAGCTGAGGGGATGGAGATGTGTGGGTGCGAACATGGTCCGTGTGCAGCCAAGCAGCTGAAGCAGTACTGTGCAGTCAAACCCGCAACTGCAGCTTCCAGGGGGTCACGGCCTAGCTTCCAGGGAGGGTGTGGTTTGGACATCCATTTCCACTCTGTCTCTGATCCTCCATCTTCTGAGGGCACGTGAGAGATCGGTGCAAAGGCAAGTGTAGCAACAGGGTGCAGAACATGTGACATCCCCTCACGATGGTGAGTTCACGAGCTTCTGGGACTGGCCCGGAGGCACCACACCCATGCCATCAGCCAGCGGAGCCCAGTTCAGATGCTCCGTCTTTGTCCCATCAACAGGAGCTTCCATAGTGACATTCCTGTCCTGCCGTCCCTTTGGCCACATGCCTGCTGTACAAGGGGTGACTCTGACACGCAGACACTTGTCCAGTACCAAAATGCCTTGAAATAGGAGCCGCTGAGCGGCCGACCTTTCAGCAGCAGTGGGTCGTCTGCAAGCAGCCGGCAGAGGCGATTCGGAGCCAGACAAACGTCATGCAATTCCTGCATAGATGATTAAAAGAAAACCCGCCCATTTCCAATCGCTCGGACGGTTTTCACCGACATGGGCGGTAAAACAGCTTTCCTCACAATGCTCGTATATAATTCGAACTCAGCAAATAGTCAATCCACAGCTAAGGGCCGTTTGCACACAATCAGGGCACCTTATCCCGTCCCGGGTGAAGCGCGTCGCTGCCCCCGGTTCACCGCCGATGGGTGGGGACCGGGTTGGGACGCCCCTTTGTGGCAGTGCAGCTAGGTTTCCGATATGAACAGCAAAAAATGTTTAAACGGAGTAAAATTAACAAAGGGTCATATTCCCCTTAGTGTTCCATAGCTGCCGTTTGCTCATAAAAAGGCGGAAGGAGCTGCGAGCCACGACCCCCGTTTCCATTTCTTTCTTTCCATTATTCCGTCCCCATTCGCCACCATCTCCTGCGATATCCCGCCCGGCAGGAAAAGGGAGCGGACTCCCTGCATTACCCGCTACAGTACAGCCTTGTGGCCCAGACCCCCCCCCCCCGGACAGAAACAGGGCACCGCATTACCCACGGCAAGGGTCACAAATCATGCATGGGCGGATGCCCAGTCGGACTCCCATAACAAAAGGAGAGCGACACACCGAGGCACAGGAGCGCTTGTGAGGGGGCGCTGCCGTCAAGACGAACCCGTCTACTTACGCACTTCAGGTACAAACTGCCCTGCGTACGCAAAAAACCGATGAGAAGACCGCCGAAACACGTTCACACCAGTGAGAAGGGCGTACAACACAGGTCCTGATCTTTCAGAAAACACCCCCACCGGCACAGGTCCACATCGGAGAGAAGAGTGCACAGCATCACAGATGCTCACAGGTCTGCATCACGGAGCGCTCTGCCCTACGCTGTCCTCTAATACTGCCAGGAACCATCGCATTTTCTATTTTGATCTAGCATTGAATTCTCAAAAACTGTCCTGTCCGCAGCTTTAAAAGGTCACACCAGGTTACTGAGGTTAAGATCACCAGTTAGGAGAAACCAGTTTGCCTACGAATGATCAGACGACGATAGGTAGTGGTCCCCGATGCTACCTTTCAAATTCATCGGTACCGTGTAATTAATTTAGCCATCGTGACAGATGGTGTATTTCAATGAATTCTGATTTAGGCAACACGATTTAAAAGAGTTAAATGCACACTTACTGTTATGCGAGGGATGTTCTTCTTGCCCTGATAGCCGGACATTTTCAGCGTTATATGTCGAAAGCCTGGATGGGTGTCTTTCCTTTCAGCACAGATGCTCGGGTTTCCGCAGCTTTAGAGGAACGGCGGATTTTATTTCTTGCAAACCTTTCACACTCACGGAAATTCAAATCGATGGGGAAAAATCCGGGAGGCAGCCACCCTCACTGGTACCGAGGAAAAGCACGGAACCGTCCCCTTTCTGAATCAGAGCGAAGCCTTGCGGACCACAGGCTTTGGATGTGCGCATGCGCAGTGCCCCGCCCTGTTCCAGCAGAAAGCCCACCCCTGCTCGCAAAGAAAGGCAGGCAGACGGGGGGGCTCCGTACTGCAACAACGGCCGCCCCTGTTCAGAATGCAAATCTCTCCAGATTTGCACGGTCTGCTCGTAATTCACTCTCTCCTTTCATTATGCAATTTAGTGCACTCACGTATCCGGGACGGTTACCACGCATCTGGTCTTCATTGTAACACCAAATATTTGTCAAACAGAGTATCACGTCAGTGTATGATGCTGGGGAATGAAACCTTTTCAAGGGAGCAATAAAACATCTTTAAAACGGGTCTGTTTGACTACATCAGCAAAAATGCATCTTATAATCTAGACGTGATTTCTTACCAAAATGAACATTTTAACACACGGAACCCAGCTAAGCAAAGCACCATACAGTAGGAGACCCAACTGGGCAGCAAGAATGGGCTTTTGCAGGATACTGACACAGTGGGTCTTCCAAGTAATGGGTTAGTAGGATATTATAGCAGAGAGGAGATGGTTTCACTCTGGCGAAGCTCAGAACGAACAAGCTGGAGAGGAACCAGCAGGAGGCTTAGGCCAGTAGCAGGGAGGTGTGAGGAGGCATGGGGAACCCCTGAGGAGCAGGTGTTATCATTAGCAGTTAGCATGTGGCATGCAAGGAGTGCCAAAAATGAGAATATAAAGCTAGGTGTCACCCGCACCGGAAAAAGGAGAACATGTCTGTCCCTGCTACCCATGATGAGGTTCTGTTGTAAGAGCATCTGTCTTTGCTGAGTAACAAATCAATGTCTGTCTTCTTTTTCACAGTTTTTTCCTTTTTTAATAACTATTCACAGATGTAGCAATGAGTCACCTTATGGCATTTCCTCTTTTGTCCCTCTGTATAGCAATTAGTAACCAAGGTGCCCCCCCCCCCCCAAACCGCCTTGATGCCTCCACTGCAGGGAGCTCTGGGCTGTTATTGATCAGTCTGGGAAGTGCACCAGGAAATCGCACTGGAAGCAGCGTGTCATCATGGTGATGGATGCACGCATGCCAGGGTTTTAAATATGGGTGTGGCTTCCTACTGGGTGGAGCTTAAGGTAGGCGGGACTATGCCGGAGAGTAGATTTTGTGGGTGTAAAATGACGACTGATTTACTGCTCATTTTTTGCTTTTATCCAAAGTAGCTTACAATTAGAACACCAGCCCACCTGTAGCTCTGACCCACTGAAAAACAGCACCACTAAATGCTGCGTTTAGCGACATTTAGCCCGAATGTGAAATCATTCTCATTCGCCTAACTCTGCCCAGCTCAGGAGACAACTGGCTGAGAAAATGCAAGAGAAACACATCCACAAAGTACTGATGTAAATCCCATACACTGTCAGAAAAAAGGGCACGGCCCTGGTACAGGTTTGTTCCCCAAGGTAGAAATAACATTAATGTACCTCCAATGACACAAAAATGTCCCTCAGAGTCCATTTATATACTTTAAATTAGACTAAAAGGTACATTATCCTACCGCTAGGGTACAGCTTGGGTAATTGATGGACCCTTGAGGGTACAGCCCCAGTAACAAACAATTGTACCCTCAAAGGTACAAACTTATATTTTTCTTCTGACAGTGTACACAATGCCATTACATGCAAACCTCCATGCATAAGAGGATGAGCAGTCTGGCATGTTGTTTAGGTATTTTAATTAATCAGTGGGATGCAATTTCTAACCCCAGGGTGAAGACACTCTAAGTACTTGTTTCAGTTAGCATTCATTGGATTGTTGCATAAATTGGACAGGGCAAAGTAACTGTCCAAATAAATATAATCTTCTGATAGCAGATATTTACAGCTAGCTTGCCTTAGCTTGTCCTGTAGAATTTTCTTGGTCCACGAAGACCCGCAGTCTGGTCCCGGAGCTCCTTGAGCCCATTAACGGAGTCACCTAGTAACTGACAGAGTGTCCCCTCCCATACAGCTGTGGGATCACCCTGGTTACACAGGAAGCCCTGTGGACACACAACCACCATGCCACCTGCCGTTTATAGCATGTCAGAGCGCCTGTATAGCACTATGAGGCTATATTTGCTTTTCTGTATTTCTCAGTTCATTTCCTGAAAGAATGACAGGGCTGGTGGACAAAGAGGGACAGTTCAGCAAACTGAGCAACCAGGTGACCAGCCAATGAAATGAATGGGGCGGCGCTTCTTTGAGGTCAAAGGGAGGTCATAACCATCATCACAAATGCAGTCTCCTGAGAGGGCTTAGCTGTGCATTAAAGGCTGGTTAGTACGTGTGCTGGTGCCTAAGAGATAGTGAGACCCAGAAAGGAATGAATCTCAATCAGATTCAGTTCCTAAAGGCAAGAGGAGATGAGCCAGCTTCACAGAGCTGCCAGTCAGAGAGCGACTCAGCTCACTGCCCAGCCACTAAGTGTTCAGTAGGCGGCGCCAGTGATTTGCTGTGTGTCCAGGGAACCACAAATCAGACGTTCACCAAGATGGTTCATATATGTTACTCTTCTAAAGAGCCGATGGTTTATCTTTAAAAGCTGGCATGTTTGTGGAAGGCAAGGAACCTCTTTTGAATGTGGAGTCCTACATTTCTGAGCTGAACGTCTTTGAATTCTCTGCCTGTGGTCAGCTTGATCAGCATGTTGAATGCCCTGCCATGCAGTCACAAAGAGGGACACGCCCATTTCGGACTGATGGTCAACAAGAGGGAGAGGAGGCTTCCCTGACACATGGTGCACTCTCACATTGTTCCTCTGGATTGAGCTGAGGATCTGGCCAGGGGTGCACCTTGCACAACATACTCAACATGTAGATGGTACTCACCCTTATTTCATGAAGACTGAAACTCCTCCAGATTTACGGTGGATACTTTAATGGGGGGGGGGGGGGTGCTGCAATAATCAACCTCTTTTGACATATTCAGGCTAGCCCTGGATGGCCGGATCTTTCGCTGTTTTTAGGGTTGAATGGGGAGACACCCCCTTCTTCAGGGCTGAGAGTGAGGGGCTGGGAGATGGAGCCTGAATGTTGCCTGAGAGAGTGCATTTCACTGGGTCAACGAGGCAACTGAAAAAGGTGGCTGAGCATCTCTCCAGCCACAGAGAGCGAGCGGAATGGGGACCCCATCAGAGGTGGACAGGGACACCCTGGCTGTATTAGTGTCACACCTAGTGTTGTAGTCCGGAAAGGAGATGACAGGACGAGTGCATCAAACCACAGGACTCAGAAACCATAGAATGTACTGGTCAAAAAAGAAATACTTCTTTATTTTGTTTGTTCAGGAAAGTCAATTATTTCCAATGTAAATCACGGATTTACTAAAGCTCTCCAGTTCAGGCTTTGGGGACTTGAGTTTGTCAGTCTTGTGTCCAAGGGACAGACGTGTGTGTGTGTGTGACATAGGCCCTCTCCAGACTAGACCACTCCCCAGGACAATGAAAAGTGCCCCCTTCTGTCACAAGAGGGACACACACCAGGACCCTTTTGCCTATTGGTGTGTACACTGAGCCCCCCATCAGATGCTGCGAGCAGGCGAATCAAAGGCCCCTGCAGGGGAAAGTGTATTCCAAATCAGTGGTCCCGTCTGAGTATACTGAGTAATGTGAATAATACTGAATATAATGACAAGTGACCAAAGACCAAGGACAGAGCAGCTTTATGGTACTTTCCAAGGAGGGAGGAAAACAAGATTCTAGGTGATGCTAAATTAGCTATATATGAAACTTCCCCCTGGGATCAATAAAGTGCAGCTTAATCTTATGATGCTATATATATCATTGGTATATGTAATTTTTGTGAACAGAGATCAAATCATGTTTTTTTTTTTACTTGAACTTCTAGGTATACATTTTTCAACAACGATAAGATGTGCCTGTTTCAAAAGCGAGAGAAAAGAGCGGTGAAATAAAACCCACACGCTGAGAAAGGGTAAATCCGGAACCACAAGCTAAGAATGGGTAAATCCAGACTCACTGCCCGGCAGGGAGCCATGAGAGACCGAGGCGTGACTCCGCACAAACTCGCCGCTCGTTCCTACCTTGTCACCGAGGTTCTGTAGAGCCTCCTTGCCGGCGCTTGTCCGGATCTCCACCTTCCTCCCGACGTCCCCCTGCCTGTCGATGACCCGGCCGTCCCCTCTGCACGCCGATAGGGAATCGAGGTCCAGCGTCTTGTTGTCGGTCGCGCCCTCCACCGGGCAGAACATGCCGCAGAATTTGTGCCGGGGCTTGGGGCTGCCGGAGCCCATGCTCCTAAAGAAGGCGGGCACGTCTTCCGAGGTGGACATGGCTCTGTTGGGGATCCGGCTCCGGCTGCTGGTCTGCTCCTACTCTGCTCACTTAAATCGCGACTGGGCGTTGGGCGACAGCGTAACACATCCGAGTCTTTCCGGTATTTAATGCTGAAAAGAAAATAACATGACAGCGATCACGGAAGAGATTTCACTATTAAAGAAAATCCGAGGTCCTCCTTGTTAGTTATTTTGCATGAAATTAATCTTAACAGTATGTACAATGCACCGGTGACAGCATGACACAGACCATCGGTAACTTCTTACATCTAATACCAATGTTAAACAGGTGCATAACGGCGATATCGCCAAATATATATTAAACTGTTGCAAACAACAAGTTTATTAATGAGGAAATGAGGAATCGGATCTTGAAAAGAGACGCATCCAGACTCACAATTATGTGTTAAATGCGCGTATCAAAGGCAGACAGTCATATACAGCAGCTCCACATCAAGCACAGGAAGAGGGAGGTGGAAAAGAAATGAGAGAATGATAAAGAGAAACGGGCGGAGGTGAGGCGGTGTCGGTGCGTCTAGTGCGCACTACTAATGCACATCCACTCCGATCCCTCGCTGTTTCCTCTATTGTTCAAATAGCGGATTATCCGAGTGGCTCATGTAAAACAGCCCCCGTTTCAGCGTTGAAAGGATGCTGGAGATCTAGCTGTGTTGTGGGTGGAGGCTGGCGCAGGAGACTCACGTTTTGCGTGGTCATGCGGCGGACACGGAGCGCAATGGGCGCTGTCCCTTCAGCACCACCCAGAGCCGGCAAAGGCAAGGGAAAGGCGCTCGGAGCTCCGCCGAATCGGCGCTTTCACACGCCTTTGCGAGGCTTCTTTGTCCCGCCGACAAATCCAGAAAAGTTTAAGCCTGAGAAGTAGATGAGAAGGATCAGGTTGGCACGGTGCCGGTGTGGGTGCGGTACTGTCGGGTAGGTTCCGACCGCGCTTTGTTACACACGTGTGCAATAAACCTGAATTTAAAATGATAATTTTAACTAAATCCTGATGTGCTCCTCGAGTTTCGTTTGCTCTGAATTTGCTTTGGGAAAACACATTGAGTATGTTTGTAACACACTGAAGGTGTATTCAATGGGAAGGTGTACCTCATAGACTTTCAGCACATCATGCTGTGCACTCTGCTCAGACACAAGGCCATTACATCTTTCAAAGGGTCTTGCTGTAATTCCTGAAGGCAAGGCCTAGTTTCCATGACGACAGGTCAGCAAATAGCCCTGCAATCATCCCTCTTTCCCCCTCCCCAGAGGAGCAGCCTGGAATTTGTCCAGAGAGAGAGAAAAAGAGAGAGAGAATTACAAGCAATGAGAGTTTAATACAAGACAAGGGTGACAGAAGGTTCATAACAATACTGCTTCATCACCATAAGTTCTCTAAACTTTCTGGTATAAACCTATTGATTTTAACTCCAGTCCTGGTTCTCAGTGGCGTGCTGTTTGTACTACACTCTTCCATTATAGCATTAGTGAACTCCAGTCCCAAAGAGGACCATCTTAATGGTGTGGAGTTTGTACTACACTCCTCCTTCAGAGCATTCATGATTGAGGTCAATCTTACCATCCCATCATTTGTTATTCACATTTCAGTCACTCCTGCATACACAGTTCTCTAGCAAGCTCTTTTTTAAGTTGTGTTGGTGATCGGCTACTAAAAGAAGAATGGTGTTATTCCGTCATCTGGTTTCTGCTCCCATAGCTCCCAGTTTTTCCAGCTTTCCCCCCATTGCCCAGGACACGGAATCAGCTCTGAGCATAGGGAGACCAGCCTTCTGCTTTCTAGTGCTGTCTGCACAGGTGGAGTAGGCTACCTTGCCAAACCACGTGCCATTTTCCTCCAGACCCCTTCCTCACTTTGGGGGGCCAAGACCACTCCCACACACTCTATATGGAACCTCAGAACACCTGCATCCGGCCAATCCTGGAGCCGTATCATTTGGCTCCTCCCACTGCAGCTTCTGAGGTTGCCATGGGTACAGGGTGGTGGCCAGCTGCTTGTGTGTGTGTGCGTGTGTGTGTGTGTGTGTGGGGGGGGGGGGGGGGGGGGTTTTTTTTGATGCTAAAACAATGTTACTTGGGGCAGAAAAAAAAGCGAAGGCGCGTTGGAAAGAGGGGCGGCCGGTAGGCCCGGGGGCCATT
>JAAGVU020000113.1:31292517-31314006 GCA_011763525.2 Mormyrus iriodes
GCCATTTTCTATACTTTTACAACATAAGCGATTAAGAAATAACATGTATTGTCCAGGAACAAAATTTGTGTTACATAGTGTAGTCAGCGAGGTTTAGATTAGGTTTTTTCCTACTGTCTGGACATTACAGCACTGGGAGTATAAGTTTCACCGAAATATTTTTATTCTGTCATAGGAAACAAAACGTAACAAGCTTTGCAATTTTTTAATGATTATTCTTTTTCAGAATTATCTAGTATATGTTTAAAAATTCAGTTTAAAGTTTACCTTCACTGCTTTTGCATGAGCGCCTCTCTGCGTTCTCCGAGACAATCGTAATCATTTTCATCCTTGCTGTTTAAATCACTCCTAGAAATGTGAAAAATTTATTTTGAACTCCTGTTTTGCTTTTTAAATATCCCAATATTTACGGCATCAAAACCACATTGCGATATTTGAAATCTGTCCAATATTATGCATCCTTAGTATATTACAGCAAATATGTTTTAATTTCTTTTCATGCCATCCACGTCTCGTTGAAACTATTCCGACAAGGTTGTAATTAAAGTTTGGGTCTCTTAATTCATCCACGCATCCATTATTAACGAATTAATTTAATTTAATTTTATTTTATTTAATCATTTTGTCATTGTTTTCTGAATTCATAACTACGCATTTTTAGAACGGGGGATGTATTTTGTGGCGGTAGGTTTTTTGCATAACCAATCGGCGATAAACATGTTTGCAAATCCCATCCCAAATTAACAAAGTGCTGAAAATGTACCCTAGCTGGTGTGGTCCTTTTGGTACTGGTACCTGACCAGAAAACAGTGGAAAAGTACAAAATTTTGAGTACCAGAAAAACAGTACATAGTACAGTAGAAAGAGCCCTAAGTCGCCTCCTACAGTTGGCAAACAGTCAAACCCTGTGCTTAACTGGACAGGGAGGGACATTGCAGTTCACACAAATGGTTAAACACTGAGAGCAAAGGAGCATGTCTCACAAGGACGGCAAAGTATAGTGGAAGTGAAAAGAAACCAATGCCTGCCATTCGGGGCCTTTGCTGCAGGGGAGAATTTTAATGACAAAATCAATCAGAGAAAACAAAGCAAAAAACCTGATAATTCTCGGCACAGACACTTTAACCATCATTACCAGGATTATTGTGGCGGCTTTGCCGGCTCTCCTGCTCCTCTATCCAGCAGAAACAAAACCAAAAACCAGAAATCCCCCATTGGGCAGTTTCTGTGTGTTCAGCCAAGCCTCGAGCCCCAGGCTGCAAAGCTGCTGAGGAAGGAGGAAGTACAGGGGCGGGGGAGATGAGGAGGTGCAGGTGACGGTGGGGGTGGACGGGTCAGGAGCACGGGGGAGGGGGGGTGGATTTTCTCTCCCATCAACATAACACACACCTGGGGGGTGAGGGGTCTTGCTGTTTCTCCCTGAGGATTCCTGTCCCCAGCCACTTCCTGACCTACAGGCTGCACTGGCATTCTGAGAACTGCATTGCTGATTTTTGTACTTCTAACCAAAGGTTTCAGGTTCAAGCATCAGAAGGTCACTACTGAACTACACCGGAAGGGTTATAATTATGACTGTGATGAGAATGATAATGACAGGGCCACCTTTTTCATAAGGGAGTGAGCTGGTCAGCCGCTGCCATGTAGTGGCCCTTCCCAAGCCCTGTATTTAGCCAAATGACACGCCCCCTCAGTTGCTCTCCCACCACAGAGCTTGAGCTTGCTTTTCGGGTGCCAGTTTTGAGATTGGCTGATGTCACTCCCAGAGGGGCGGAGCTCCAACAAGTGGGCGGAGTCTGAAATGGGGTGGCAGTCGGCACCTTGCAGTGTTTCAGGGTGGGCAGGACCACTGGACAACATAAAAATTTAAGGAGTAAATACAGAATGCGGGGCAGGTAAGAGGGTGAGGGTCAGAGGGAGGGGAGTGGGTGGTGAGGGGCTCAGAAGGAGCTGGCAGGAGGTGTGGTCAGCCTCTTCCCGATGTACACCCTGAGGGGGAGGGAGGCAGAGAGTTAGCGCACGCATTCTCAGCTGTGTGTTTCAGCTGCTGCTATGCTGCTTTTCACTTGCTACAGCATTGACGATGACTTGCAACTGAATTCATTGACGAAAACATTGAGGAAAATATGGCCTGAGAACTCTGCCATGGCTCCATGTGTGTGGAGTTTGCATGTTCTGCCCGAGTAGTGGTGGGGCTCCCTCTGAGTACTTCGGTTTCCCCCCAGAGTCTAAAAACCGCCTGTAGGTATGCATGTGTGAGTGTGCCCTGCTATGGGTGGGCACACCATCCTAGGTTGTTCCCTAGTTTTTGTGTGATAACTAAAACAAAAATGTGACTAAAATTTGCGTATATGATGAAATCAAACCTGCCAGATTTCATCACCAGTGAATCCTTTTTTGATTAAAATGTAGCCTGCGTTTCCCCTGGCGTATTACATTCATGTGAGTAGGTGAGTAGTTAGTAATGAGTTATAAACATGTTGCGGGACAAATAAATAAAATATAAATAAAAGACTGTCGTTTTTTTAACCGATATAACTACCTAACTTTTCAACATTTTCATCCTCCATTGTTTTGGGGTGGTGGTATAGTTTCTTGCGAAATTGTATGTGAAGTGTAACCTGTGAGCTTTTTGCATCTCCCATGCTTATTTAGCATAACGATCACGGTTCCTGATGTGTGATGGGAAATTGCCTGATTATAACAAAAAGGCAGCCTCAGCCCATCACGTCTGATAGCAGATCCCCTGCAGTCTCATCAGTCACAGGATTGGGCCATTGAGAGACATGAAAACAAGTGTTTACTGACCGCTGTCAGTGTGACTACTACTAAAACTGTTCGAAAAAGGCAACTAATGTTTGGCTAATCCGCAGTAGTGTCCAATTTTGCCAGAATTGTTTTTCATGAAAAAAGATAACCCTTACTTGTTAATAATTATAACTAATATCAGACTAAAAATAATTTTAGACAAAATGATCATAGTGATCATTGTCATATTTTTTTTTTCACTAAAATGTGACTAAAATAAAAAGTATTTTAGTTATATGACTAAGACTAAAAGTAAATTAAAAATGGGTGTCAAAATTAACACTGTGACAGCCATGCTAAAACCCAGAGAGACAGGAGTAGCGTGGGGCTCCAGGAAATGTGGGCAGGCAGCTATAGAGAGTGATCAGACCCGGGGTGCTGTGGAGCGACCTAATGTGTACAGGCCAAATCACAACCAGGCAGCTGCTGGGCAGGGCGCCACCTGGATCTCACATGACTGGAGGGCCAATCCTGCCCTCTGCTGGACTGATCCGGAAATGCATGCCAGCAGCAGACACTCACCCAAGCCCGAGCACCAGGATATGCGACAGGAGTAGCGAGGGGATGAAGACCTTGAGGAACTCAGCGGAGAACACACCCCCTTTCTTCATGGCTCCCGTCTTCCTCATACTGAGGGTCAGAGAGCGCCGGGGGTGGCGGAAGTGGAACTCCCTGCATCACAAGGGCAGTGTGGTGAGTGCTAAAGGTTCAAAATGCTACAAAATGACCCTGGAAGCTATATGGCAAAGGGAGCTAGGGTGAGAGGTTAAAGGTAACTTAGGCCTGGGGCACAAAGGTCAAAGGTCAAAAATTTAAAGGTGACTTGGGGTACTCACTTAGGGGGTACGTTTTCAGGTCGACTCGACCAGTCAGCCACCCAGTCAGAGCCCCTCATGAAGATGTCCTCCTCCCTCTCCCTGTCTAGCCGCTCCTCCTCCACCTGCAGGGGCAGCAGAGAGCACCATAGGGCTGAGGAAAAGGGGCTAATGGCGAGTGAAGACACAATACACGATGTGCACACAGCACAACACGGCTTGTGGCTCACGTGCGACACATGGAAGACGTGACATACGAAGCACACACAGCACACACATGGCATGCGGAGTGCACACACGGTACACACATTGCACACACCTGGCCCTCCTTCATGGCACTGACATCCACATCGAAGGTGATCTGTCCCTCATCCTGTGGACTGTGGGGCCTGGGGGGGCTGCAGGGACAGTGGGAGGGTCAGCGTGTTGGACGCAGGGGGAGCTCTCGTCTCTCGAGTGGCGTACCTGTCGCAGGAGGAGTTGCTCCTGCTGGACTCGTGCTGAGCATCGAGCAGAATCTTCTCCATATCGCCATTGTGGATTGAGGAAGAGGAGGGTACATGCTCCAGCCCTCCTGCCTCATCCAGTGTGCTGGCGCCGTGAGTCCCTACTGGAGGTGTCCCCTGGCTCGGTGGCTGCGTCGGGGCACTGCCATTCCTGTTTATTCCCAGTTCCACCCAGGACCCTGGGAGGGGGGCACAGAGAGGGGTCAGGGGCAGCCAGCTAGCTGTCACTCCTGCAGAGGCACCATAAGCACGCTGTGGCATATCAACCACCGAAGGAGCCGATGCGATGACAGCTGATACCCAGAAACAGTGAAGTTTCTCATCTGTGGCTCCGGGGCCCAAAAGCGAGCCAGGAAGACAGACAACAGACAGACAGAGACACAGAGAGCGAGAGAGAGAGAGAGAGAGAGAGAGAGCGAGAGACAGGAGTAACTGAATAAAAAATGGAATAGTGATATTTTATTTGTTGCTGGGGAGAAATTCTTTTTTCGCCTATCCAATCTTGCTCTCAATGAAACACAGAGACACATATACAGGTGAGGGCAAGGTTGGGGGTCACAGTGCAGGGTTAGCGAGTGTGCAGTGCCCATGGAGTAATTGTGGTTAAACAATAAAATCATTTTGCTGACCATGGGATTTGAGCCAGCGACCTTCTGATCACATGCACAGGGTGCCAGCCTGCTAAGTCACACAGTGCCCACCCCCACCGTGACTATGGCTGCGTATTGTTTTTTCCGATAATGGTGCTAAAACGATATTTTTATCAGTAGGCACTAACCTGCTGGTGCCCATGCAGTGCCTGAACCGGTAATTAAAAAAAAGTTAAAAAAATTGCACAAAACAAAGGCTGATGACTTTAAGAATGTTTTTTTTTATTTCTAAGGCAAATTCTAACTTGAAATTGAGCAATACATTGGCTTAACACCTTAAATATATAAATATAAACAAATACAAAACACTTAATGCAAGCTGTCGAACACAGTGCATCCCACTGCTTTGAAGTGTAGCCCATGCATCACCAGATGCTTCATTAAATTTGACGTGTTCCCCCCTCTTCACACAATTGTTTTTAAAACACTTGCTGCACCTCCTGGTGTCAGAATCCTTTCGAGTGTAATACTGCCATTATTAAATCTGTTTAGCTTTAGACATTTTAAATGTGTTTAAGGTAAGATGTTACCTAGCAATGGTATGTGAGGTGCAGTGATGCTCTTGTTGTCTGAGCACCAAAGGGCAAATATTTCAATCGACAGCTCGGGCATTTGAGTGACACCTAAATGAAGCACCGAAATCTGTGCTGCAATGTAGTTCGGCACCCAACCTTAAGTGTGACAGACAGCACAGAGCCCTCATCCATCTCTGCTCTGCATGCTCTGAGGTCAGAGCTTAGATTAATAGTTAACCCTAAACTCATTTGCTTTGTATACTTTAGTAATGCTTAAGGGGCAAACAAGACACTGACCATGTGACTGATCATGTTCCCAGGTAACAACAGCTGGTCCTCAGTATGTCCGAGCCCCTTTGTGCTTGCAGCCAGAAGCAGGTTACCATAGTGATTGGGGGAGTGGAACATACCATTAGCTTTTTGTGGTAGGGGTCAGTATGGCCATAAACTGTCCCGTGGAGGGGTGGGGCGAGGCCTGAGAGCTCCTGATAAGGGTGTTTCCTGCACATGGGGTGAGAATATCACACCCTATATGTGTCCTTACTGCTCCGTGCAGCAACCCACACATGCCCCTGCCAAACGCCCCTCTTGATGCGAGAGGATTGGAGCATGATCGGGCAACAAGCGGCTCATCGAGTCCAGCCATGTTGAAGGAGAAGCAATAATAAAGTTCCCAAGGGCACGTGCAGGAGCATAAGCATGATGAACCTTCCCAGGAGGGGGAACGGAGATCAGTTAATGACAATGTCCAGAAGCAGGGTTATCACCCAGGCAGTAGGTGGACCACTGCTGAAGGAAGGCAGAAGCAGGCTGCTTGTTTCAGGCCACATATGACCAACAGCTACCCCGTATCACATGCCTCAGTGTCCCCAGATCCAGCATTTTGTGGCTACTCAGATAAACTGCTCAGTGTTTATTACAACGCAGGATGTGTTGAGACAGAAACACACGTGAATATGCATCTATTTCAAAACACATTACACTTCAATTACAATAATGTCACTAAGACCCTGGCACTTTTACAGCTGTAAAACCGGAAAGAATACGCCCCCGCCTGGCCAGATGGACACATAAGCAAGATAAATAAGGGATGCCTTACCGAGCCCCAGTACAGCTAATAAAAGCCCAGCGGATCACGTGATCCGGGATCGCATTGTGAGCGAATTCAGAAACTAGTGAAGAAAACACAAGGGTGTTTCTAGTCTCTCTAGTTTCTAGTTAGCCTGCAGGTAAACGCTTAAGCAGCTCCTCAGCCCCAGCCCCGTGTAAACCTAACGTCTGCCTGTTTGCAGGCTGTAACTGGAGAAGCTTGGCTGGGACCCACTCTTGTTTACGTTTCATCCACTTTCTACAACCTCCCCACCCTGTACTGCCGTGCTGGAACTCGAGGGCTGGAGCAGCCACGGGACAGCAAGCTTTCCGCTTAGACATACATTCTTTATTGATCCAGTGCAGGAAATCCTGCATTAGTTATGCTAATACTGTACTCCTAAACATAACACCACCACCATCCCAATAATAATAATAGCGATTCGCAACATGGGCCTACACTGAACCTGGCACATCGGAAGTATCCCCTCTGACGATAAAAGTCGCCGGCCTGGCTGCCACTTTCACACAACCCCATTTTCTCGGCGCAGTCAGCTTTCCTCTCGGCTGCTCCGACACCATCAATATAGCCGAGCTAGTTCGCCACGCCAAATAACGCCATCGATTGGACGGAACCTACGTCGATCAACGCCTCTAGACCCGCCCATTGCCGTTACAAATAATCCTATTGGCCTACACGTTTGTCAACATAGGAAAACCTCACATTCCCAGAAAGTGTCCCCCACCCCCAATCCTGTCGCCCTGTAAAGCAGAAATTCCATCAATCGAGCTACAAAGGCTGCATTTCTCCGTTCCAATACGATTAGAAAGTAACGAAGGGCGCATTCTTACAGCGAGCGGCTGCTCACTGCACCGAACGGCGCTACGTACCGTTCAGCCCCGGGTCTTCGTCGCTTGCGGTGGCCATGATGCCTGTGCGCGTGGCTCGTGCGCGTCACTAATACGCTCACGGAACGGACGCGCGCGCCGCCGCTATCGCCGTTTGCGGCTGATAATGGTTCGTTTTTGCGGGCAGGCTGAGAACGCCGCAGTCAGTACAGTCACGTCGCTGAACGGTGGTGTCCGGGTTCCCTATTGAACTTAAGAACTTAAAACTACTTGCACTTTAAGGAGTAAAAACTACTTTAGTTGCACTAAAACTGCTGACATTCTGGGGCTGCTGCCTGGAAGACAGAGGTAGCTGATGTGAAGATGTCTAACTTCCCAACTTAAAAAAATGGAAAACACACTATTAGCCTACGGCAATAAGCAGCGCTTAATTGAGAAACGCCGTGCTCTGTTTTTTTTATCTGCGCCGCAGACGTAGGCTAGAAGGCTGAACTGAAAGGCAAATCATACGTCCTTCTGTTGTCTTGCTTTGTGTGTAGCCTGTCTACCTTCCCTACTAGGGCTGTCACTATTGATTATATCAATAATCAAGTAATCTGCCAATTAATCTGACGATTCCTAGAGTAATCATATAATATAATATAATATAATTAATATAATATAATATAATATAATATAATGCACAGAATTGATATCAGTACTTTGCATTTCGTGAACGGAAGAGAGTCATTTCGTGGACAAAATGCATTTTGCGAATAATACATAGTCATTTCGTGAATTAAGGAAAGTCATTTTGTGGACAAAATGCACAATCCCCGGTTTCATGTCTACCCAAACACCCCAGCCTGAGCATGCAACTCACCTCTGCCTCCCGTGGGAAGATGACGACTTGGCCACCCTTGTCCCCTGTGGTTAACAGCTCACCTGAGTGATTGAACTCCACCTTGGAGATGATGTTAGCTGGTACACATGCAGGAACACAAGGTCAGGACAAACAGTAAAGGTTACATGATCAAGTCACAGGTCATGTGATCAGGGGCTGACAGGGCACTGCTGTTCCCAGTCCATTAGTCCATAGACTCTCAGTGCGTCTGTCTGTGTCTCTGTGTCTGTCTGTCTGTCACATGGCTAAGCACCTGGCTCTATCAGTAAGTGTTTCTCTCTCTGGTTATGAGAGACTGATTGAGTATGCAAGTTAACAGATCCACCTCTACTTCTAGACCTACCTCTAACTGACCCCTAAACCCTCACACCTGTACCTCCCTGTGTGGTCTGAAGCAGCAGGCTCCCACACCGCTGGCCCCCCATGTCACTGTCCACTGTCACCCCCCTAGAGATACACTAACCGAAACTCACCTGGATACTGACCTTGCCTATTGCCCCTGATGCAATGAACGGACCCCCCCCCCCCCCCCCAGAGCCCAGAGCACATACAGCTCAGAGGACTGAGGACTACAGGATTGCATGATGACAAAGGCAGAGAGAGACACAGACAGAGACTCTCAGTATGTCTCTCCCGCTATATATAATTCCCCTCGCGAAAGAACATCATCAAGAGTAAGCAGGCATCTCAGCGGCTCTCCCCGATACAGAGCGGAGAGCAGCCAGCTGTCCCATGCCGTCGGTTGGCCAACCACCGACAGGCAGGCCGGGCGCTGATAAAGTGTCACTTACCCACCATGGTGCAGGAGCAAAGCCGTCAGAGGTCTGTGCACTAAGGACGGCGCTGGGTGGCCAAGCTGAGGTGTCCAGGATGCTCTCCTGTCTGCCCGCCTGCCTGATTCTCATGCTGCCTCTTTCTCTATCCCTCCCTTCTTGCTCTCCATCCACTTTCAAAATGGAGCAACCTCCCCCCACCATGACATCAGCGGGGCACCGCTGCGCAGGGGTGGGGGCATAACTCTGGTGTCATGTCACCTTTATAAGACGCGGTTAGAGTTCTAGTTCTTCATTAAAAGTACTGTATTGCACATTGTTAATATTCCATTTGTGCACTTTATCAGTGTTTATTGTACTATTCTGTGGTCTGTTTGCGTCCTTAGCCCCATTGCAAATATTTGTTACTTATTGTTACTCTTTCTTATTACACTTGGTTGACTTGTGCTATCTTGTCTTGTATCGCACTATTGTCTGTCTTATCCTCCATGCACCTGTCCCCCACCCTGCCTTTGTTACTTGGGACACATAATGATAAAAACTTGAAAAATTGATTTTGAAGTGAACATATTAAAGTTGCAGGGCTTTAATGGGTTATGGGAGATCACACTGAAATTATTGATCTGATGAATTGTTTCTGGATTAATTTCACCTAATGTTACAGAGTGTAATGTATACCTGAAAGTGGTGTTACAATATGGCAAACTGTTTTAGCTTTAATAATTTCTAGAGGATATCCATCCATCTTCTGTACCTGCTTATCCCATTTGGGATCATGGTGGGGGGGGTCCAGAGCCTGTAGGTGCAAGGCAGAGAACAATCCAGGATGGGGTACCAACCTGTTGTATGGCCCATTCACACACTCATGCATACCTATGGGAAATTTGGCAACTCCAATTAGCCTTGGCATGTTTTTGGACTGTGGGGGGGGGGGACACTGGAGTACCCAGAGGAAACACCACAATGACATGGGGAGAACATGCAGACTCCACTCACATGGAACCCAGGTAGAGACTTGAACCCTGGTCTGAGAGGTGTGAGACAACAGGGCTAACTGCTGCACCACCGTGCCCCCCCCCAGAGGACGTCACAAATTCAAGTGTAACTAGTTTTAATGCAAATTCATGATAGCTGAAAGAGTGAGATTGAAAACTTTTTCTCAGTCATTTCAGTGGAAGTTGGAATTTGAACTAGTTAAAATGCCAGTTTCGAATATCAGGAATTCAATTGTAACTAGTTATAATTCAATTGTCCACCCAGTGATTAAATTGACTTATCTCTGTTCACTGGTTATATCAGCCCCAGACAACATCTGTGTTCGGTATTTCGAAATGCATATTGAGCTACAATTTATACTGCTATTGTAATTATACTATTTACAGTTTTATAGCATTTGTAGTATTGTAAAGCTGGGTCGCTGAGCCATGGCGAATAATGAGGAGAGCAAAATAGTTCCGGATTTAACCACAAGGTGGCCTTTATCGCACCCGTACTAGTTGTACTGACAACACACTCATACTGCCCACCGTGCCCGTCGCCCCGCTTACTCCTAACACGTATGGTGGGTACATATGCATTCGCACACTGTATACAATAATTAGCAATTACACTACACATGACATTACAATACATCACAATGACATCACAAACATGATGTCTATAGGTGACTATTTACAAAGTTGGCATCAGTCCAACCTGCTGCGCTGCCCACCGGTATCTGCATACCTCCAGTGCTACAGTATTATTGTATAATAACATTTATATTTACAATATGCTGTAATTTACAGTGTCTTTCTTGCACATTCCCTTGCACTTGCGCTACCACTGCATCAACTGGCAAAATACTGTATGACTAGTTACTCTATAGTGATTAATATTCGTAGAACCTTGCCATTCATCATTATTACTTAACAATTTGTGTTGTCAGGAATTCAGTTGTTACTAGTTACAAGTAAAACAGAATTATAGCTAGTTAGAACTGAATTCCTGGTATCAGAAATTTACATAATTTAGCAGAAATGTGTATTTGGATTGCGCCCCCCCCAACTGGCTTGCTACGGCCCCAAAAATGTCATTGTGTATAACTTGTCCTTCTCTCCTCAGAAGTGTTCTGTAAGTTACTGAAAATGAGTAATTAGCAGTGGTAGGTAGGGTTCCGCTAATCCGCTAATAAGTGAAGCTAATTAGCAGATTAGCGTTTCCGGTAACTTTGAAAACCTATAGCGGACCAATTAGCTTCAGCTAAATTTACTTCTCCTAACCGTAAATCCGCTAACATTTTTTTCCCGGTAAAGTAAATAAAGTTTAACGCTCAAAACGTTTGCAAATCCTAAAATCATACATACTTGTTTCAGTCTGTTGTGAGCGTGTCTGTGACAGTCTAGCTGGCACTCTATTGGGTGACTATGTATAAACACAAGACATGATCAATAACTTGTCGAATTTAAGGTATTAAATGTAAGTGAACGATGTTAAAGTCCATATAAACAAACATGTTGGATATCAGGTACCCCAGTTTAAATGGACAAATTAATCTTTGTTCATTTACATTTAAAACCTTACATTCTTGTGATGTATATTTCTGAGGGCCTCCAGCTATATGCATGTGTGTGGGTGTGGGGGGTGAAACCTTGAAACCAAAATGAGAGAGCCCGCACGCAGGATATGCTGTAGCATCTCTGTGTGAGAGAGGGAGGGAGATCCCATATGCAGAACATGCTAAAATGTGTCTGTGTACGAGAGGGAGGGAGATCCCACATGCAGGACATGCTAAAGTGTCTCTGTGTGAGAGAAGGAAGGAGATCCCATATGCAGAACATGCTAAAATGTCTCTGTGTACGAGCGGGAGGGAGATCCCACACGCAGCACATGCTAAAGTGTCTTTGTGTGAGAGCGGGAGGGAGAGCCCGCACACAGGACATGCTAAAGTGTCTTTGTGTGAGAGCGGGAGGGAGAGCCCGCACACAGGACATACTCAAGTGTCTCTGTATGAGAGCAGGAGGGAGAGCCCACACGCAGGACATGCTAAAGCATCTCTGTGTGAGAGAGGGAGGGAGATCCCGCACGTAGGACACACTAAAGCGTCTCTGTGTGAGAGAGGGAGGTAGAGCCTGCACGCAGCACATGCTAAAGCGTCTCTGTGTGAGAGAGGGAGGGAAATCCCGCACACAGGACATACTCAAGTATCTCTGTGTGAGAGCGGGAGGGAAAGCCCACACGCAGGACATGCTAAAGTGTCTCTGTGTGAGAGCGGGAGGGAGAGCCCGCATGCAGGACATGCTAAAGTGTCTCTGTATGAGAGCAGGAGGGAGATCCTGCACGCAGGACATGCTAAAGTGTCTCTGTGTGAGAGCGGGAGGGGGAGCCCACACGCAGAACATGCTAAAGTGTCTCTGTGTGAGAGCGGGAGGGGGAGCCCGCACGCAGGACATGCTAAAGTGTCTCTGTGTGAGAGCGGGAGGGAGAGCCCACACGCAGGACATGCTAAAGTGTCTCTGTGTGAGAGCGGGAGGGGGAACCCACACGCAGGACATGCTAAAGTGTCTCTGTGTGTGACCTGGAGGGAGATCCCACACGCAGGACATACTAAAGTGTCTCTGTGTGAGTACGGGAGGGAGAGCCCGCACGCAGGACATGCTCAAGTGTCTCTGTGTGAGAGAGGGAGGGAGATCCCGCACACAGAACAGGCTAAAGTATCTCTCTCTAAGAGTGAGAGGAAGGGCTGTCACACAGGACACACTAAATCATCTGTGTGTGTGAGCTGGAGGGAGCGCCTGCAAGCTGGACATGCTATAGTATCTCTATGTCTCTTTGTACTGGTGCCCAGATAGTTGTGGGTTTCATTCCTGTGGCAGAATGATCACATCACCTTCGAGCAAGCCAATGAACACAAACTGCTTCAAAGACGCTGGGTGACCCCTGCTCTTGCCTGTATAGATGTGTGTCTCTGTCTTGGAGAGTGATATACGATATGCAAAAACTTGGGAAGAATGAAGTGCTAATATTCTACTTGCTTGAGAAGAGCATTTTTATTTAGCAGCACTAGATGGTGATAAAGCGTTAGTTATGAGTTACAGGATTATGCGCTGGCTGCCAGGATAATGCACATTGATGCAGCATAACCTCTAAAAGGCTGCAAATCAGTCCTGTGTGGAAGCTTTGCATGTCAATGACATAGGTGTCATGAAGAAAATTTTGGTGGGACGGCAAAAGAGCCTGCAGTGAAGACAGACAACCAGACAGGTTCCATACCAAGATTCATTAATATGGGACCTTTAGAGGAAGCTTTGGTTTCCATTGTATATTCTTTTGGTTTTAATTGTAGGGGTATGAAGTGAAAAATGGCAAAATGATCCAAAGTCAATTTAAAATGTTAACCCTCACTGGGCTCCACCAGGAGACACTCTGACTCTCGCTGGCCTGACTAACCTGGAGGTGAAGGGACAGCTTTTGTCTACCAGGACACAGGCTGATGCTCCCTGGTCTTGATTGACCTGGAGGTGAGGGGACAGCTACTGTCCACCAGGAGACACTCTGATGCTCCCTGGCCTGACTGACCTGTAGTTGTGGGGATAGCTTCTGTCCACCAGGAGACACTCTGACTCTCCCTGGTCTGACTGACCTGTAGTTGTGGGGACAGCTTCTGTCCACCAGGAGACACTCTGACTCTCCCTGTCCTGACTGATGTGTAGATGTGGGGACAGCTTCTGTCCACCAGGAGACACTCTGACTCTCCCTGTCCTGACTGACCTGTAGTTGTGGGGACAGCTTCTGTCCACCAGGAGACACTCTGACTCTCCCTGTCCTGACTGACCTGTAGGTGTGGGGACAGCTTCTGTCTACCAGGAGACACTCTGATTCTCCCTGGTCTGACTGACCTGTAGTTGTGGGGACAGCTTCTGTCCACCAGGAGACACTCTGACTCTCCCTGGTCTGACTGACCTGTAGGTGAGGGGACAGCTTCTGTCCACCAGGAGACACTCTGACTCTCCCTGTCCTGACTGACCTGTAGGTGTGGGGACAGCTTCTGTCCACCAGGAGACACTCTGATTCTCCCTGTCCTGACTGACCTGTAGTTGTGGGGACAGCTTCTGTCCACCAGGAGACACTCTGATTCTCCCTGGTCTGACTGACCTGTAGGTGAGGGGACAGCTTCTGTCCAGCAGGAGACACTTTGACTCTCCCTGGCCTGAATGACCTTCTGGTGCTGCTGATTTGCTAGGCAGGACAGCGTCATTCGGCAAAGAATGACAGGGGTCCTTGCTCGCTGCTCTTGTCTGGTGATAATGCCATTGCGGGTCCATCATAAATCAAATGAGACGTGACCAGTCAGGCACGCAGCTTTTCCTTGTGTATATGAGTGCATCTCTATAGAATGCTGTTAACAGCTGTACTTCTGTTCTCTGGGAGTAGTGTTTTCACTTTCATTTATCTTCACTTATAGATTTTTGAAAAATGCTAAAGTCATTTCATATTTAAGACATTTTCAGAAGTTAACTACTTTATGTCCATGAGAGAACAGAAGAACGGGGGTGGGTGGGGGGGGTTAAGGGGTTTAGCGGGAATAATTCCATTCTCTTTGAAGATGTATGAGATTCCAGGACTCTGAAAACACCATTATAAACACATTGTCGGGGAAGGGGGACTGCTATCACGCATAAGGGGCTGAGGACCAATCAGTGTGGATCAACCTGGTCATCTGACCTTGCCGATGGTCACACCCCCACAGTGAATAAGATAAACCCGATTCAACCGAAACCGTTACACTCACTGCAGACGATTTAACTGAAAATATTGGTCACTTTGTTTTTAATGTGCCTGTCAACATAATGGAGGGAAACTAAATTTTACATAAAATTTAATGTTACTTAAGATTCTTAGAGGAATTTTGGTTTCTGGAAATGAGTTACTGGCAATGGGCCGCTGGGTATTGCAGGGAGTCATTGAGGCCCAGCTCAGAAATCCACACTTGAGAGATGGCATTTTTAAGAAGCGCGTTATTTCCTGTTACATAGGCTTTTGTGAGTTTTCTGGATGGCTTCTAAAGTAAAGTGCAGTCAATGCATGTCTGTGAAAAGCTGATTGTTAAAAACAGCTGTAAAGAAACACCTCAGAATCTTTCTGCTTTTGACCAAAGATGGAACCATCAAAAATCAGCTTTCTGTGTTTAAATAATTCAGCTTTTAATATAACGAAACCTGTGGAGATTGGGAACAGAATGAGGGTAAGAGCCACTCCCACAAAACAGCAGGATGTGAAAGTCACAGCAAAACATGCCTTTACCAGCAGGGTCTCCTCTATACTCAGCAGGGTTTGCATGCCATTTGACCCCACAATTCTGGCGTCAGCTTGCCCACAGCTGGTCAGTGAAAGCAGGAGAGATTTAACTCTCCTCGACTTACCTCAGGTGAGGGTGTCCTGAGCCTGTGAGGTGAGGGAGATTTAGTTAGTGCCTCCCCCTCTGTACTTCACACAGCACATCCTGGACCTAAAATCTACAAGCAGGATGCCAGCCAGTCCACATCTTAATCCCCTAATCTCTTACACCCTGGTGGGCCTGTCCTTATTAGTATAATCATTAATCTCACTAACGTGCTCCCTAATCCCATGCTTAACATCCAGCGTGGTCTTCCAGAAGCCGTTGGCCAGGCTGTCTCGACTGGTCTGCTCAAAGCGCCAAGAGCAGCTCCTCAAGGCCTGCGGGGCGGTAGCAAGTGACATGGGAGAGATTACACAGAGTGGGTCAGGGCGCCCCCCTCAGGCAGTCTGCTCGTAGTGTTCTGGATGTGCTGTGTCATTCTCTACTGTGACATTCTGTGCTGTGCTCTGTCATTTTATACTGTTCTCTGTTGTTCAGTACTTTGTTCTGTCATTCTCTGCTATGCTGTGTCATTCGGTACTGTGCTGTGTAATTCTGTGCTGTGCTGTGTCATAATGTACTGTGCCATGTTATCTTCTACTGTGCTGGGTCAGTCCCTGCTGTACTGTGTTATCCTGTGCTGTGCTCTGTCATTCTCTGCTGTGATCTGTTGTTCTGTACTGCGCTGTCATTCTGTACTGCACTGTGTCATCCTGTATTATGTTTTGCCATTCTCTGCTGTGCTGTGTTATCCTGTACTGTACTATGTAATTTTATACTGTACTCTGCAATTCTGTACTTTGTTCTGTCACTGTATTGTGTCATTATGTACTATGCTGTCAATAGTGATGGTAGGAATTGTGGGACAGTCATGGTCTGGGCCGCCTAATTGGTCACTAATTGCTACCCCTTAATTGGCTCTAAATTAACTGTCCTGTCAGGCTCAGTACAAGGGACATGGTTCCACAGGGGAGGGTGAGAGGGGCATTAATCCACAGGATAAGGAGCAGAGTTACAGTCCCGCAGACAGTGGATAACATTGTGGGGGGGCTTTCTGTCTGATCTATAGCTGGTGCTGGATCATAGCTGTGGTGAATCACGTGGGGGTGATAAAACAAACAGACAGCTCCAAAAGCACTGATGTGGCTAACAATGAGAAGAACAGGGGAATGGTCACTGCATCAGCCTCCTTCCAGGTCAAGTCACATGACCACCATGTGGCATGGCCTCCTCTTTGGTCATCTGGGAGATTTATTTCTGCATTGATCAAAACAACAAAATGAAGTTCTTGGACAAGCACCTCTGCGATGGATTCCTCAAACATCACTCCTGTGGCTGGGAACCACGTTCCCATAATGCCTCTGTGAATATCCCAGGCAGGTTCAAACCAGGCATGCAATGACATGGCATTGGATGTCAGGCTGGAACAGCACTGTCTGGCGACCAGGAACGCAAAGTGAAACGGAGAGTGAGGAAAGCAGAGGCAGCATACTGGAGTGTCACCGGTCAAAGGCCCAGCGCCATTGCCACTGCAGAACTCATCAGTGTGTGGCTCAGCGGGTTAGGCCTGTACCTGTGATTGTAAGATCACTGGGTCAAATTCCAGGCCCGGGAGAGTGAAGCCTCCATTGGGCCCTTAACCCCCTGAAAATGGCTGACCCTGTGCTCAAGCTCCAGGTTTCAATCTCAACTGTATGTGTGCGTGTGTCTCAAAAGAGAACGAGATGGGGTAGACAAAAAAGAAGCATTCCAATGTGTCTGTGTTCATACTTGGCAAATAAAGCATTATTTAATTTCATTTAAACTCCACGTTAAAGGACACAAACCTTTGCTACCAAAGTGTCACAAGAAGCCATCAGTCCATGAGACCTGGAGACCCTACAAGGGACCAAGAATGTCCTGCTAACTCAGAGTGAAGGGGCTGGAGAGGAAATGGAGATGTGAGGATCTGGGCACAAGCTCCAGGTCTAAATGAAGGGCAGCCCTGGCAGTCATAAAAATGCCCCCGATTGGTCACTCCAACGTGGGCAGTGAGCCAATCAGGAGGCGGAGCACAGGTCACACAGCAGGAGCAGAAGCTCGGGTACTGTTCCATTGCAGAGTCACCAAGTTGCATGGCATGACAGACCGACTGCAGAGAAGAAAGTGCCCCCTGCTGTGCAGGCAGGACTTTTCATGGAGGAGAGCTGAGGGATGGGAGTATGACCCCCCCCCACGCCACAGTTTGGGCTTTGTGCATGTGAGACAGCAGGCAGATTATTCTAGATGAGCTCTGCCCTCACACTATAACACTGTAATTAATCCGAGTAGTTAATTGCATTCATTGTGTCATTTCCAGGTGGAAATTAAAGAGTCTAATGAATAAAGACATTAATGATTCCATGCACACACAGACACATACACACTTACCGGCTTAGGTTCCAAGATACAAGGACAAAACTTTGCTGGGAATTGTTCAGGCCCTGACAGTGCTCTAAGTTTGGCTAAAGCCGTGTCCTTCTTCATGTGATGACACGCACACCATTCTGCCTGTATACTGCTTGTTAAACCCTTATACTGGTGAATGTCTCCTTCAGAGCTGTGTCAGGCACTTGGCGGTCATCTGAACATCTGAGCGAAAGTGACAGGAGCTTCAGGAGGACCATGTGAACCCCGATTTATGCAAAATTGGGCTCTCCTTGCTGATGTTCTGCACATGTTGGCACCTTGAAGATGTAATGATGTGATAATGGGCCCCTAACTGATTCTCTGTTCTGAGTCTGAGGACTGTGGGTCTCCTGAGAGGTAAACAGTGCTGTCTACTGCCTCTCCTAAATTGCTTGTTTGCAGACAGTGTCCCAGTTCTCCTAGATATACTCTAATGCAGACACATGGTCCAGGTCTTCCTAGATTAATTTCAGGTTTTCAAGCTTCTGGGGTTGTACTAGTGCTGTGATCCTCTGAAGTGCTTCCGCTCCTTATGTCTTGAATGCCATATCAAGCTTTTCATTCCATCAAAAGTAATCCATAGGAGCGATTCTAACCGAGATGAACCGAAAGGCCGCGCAGAGAGATTTGTTCCCTAATGACACACTTGAGAAATGCTTTAAATGAGAGCAAATCAAATACAATTTCATGAGAGAATTCCCAGGGAGAACCGGCAAGTCCAGCCTTTGTCTGCGGCTCCTTAAAGTGCTTTGTTTCTTAATGGAGTCTCTCCTCAGCTGATCATTTAGCTCCTCCTCTGTTCCCCTGACTGACTTCATTTAAAAGCGTAATTCAAAGCTGTACACACTGCCGTGTCTCTTCATTGAGCTTTGGCACAGCATGGGGGATCCAAACGCCGCTTGCTTATCTGAGATCATGGTGCTGGCAGGAGCAGGGTGAGCCTCAGACATTTGGGGTCTGTGTGGGTTCTGAGGAGCCTCAGACGTTTGGGGGCTGTATGGGTTCTGAGGAGCCTCAGACGTTCGGGGACTATGTGGGTTCTGAGGAGCCTGGGTGAGCCTCAGACATGGGGACTATGTGGGTTCTGAGGAGCCTGGGTGAGCCTCAGATGTTGGGGGGCTGTGTGGGTTCTGAGGAGCCTGGGTGAGCCTCAGACATGGGGGCTGTGTGGGTTCTGAGGTGCCTGAGTGAGCCTCAGACGTTTGTGGGCTGTGTGGGTTCTGAGGAGCCTGGGTGAGTCGCCAACGTTAGGGGGCTGTGTCGGTTCTGAGGAGCCTGGGTGAGCTTCAGATGTATGGGGGTTGTGTGGGTTCTGATGTGCCTGGGTGAGTTTTGGGCATTTGGGATGGGGACTGATGGATTCTGAGGTGCCTGAGTGAGTCTCTGTTTTTTTTGGGTGGATTGGGGGTGGGTTCTGAGGTGCCTGGGTGAGTCTTGGCCATTGGGGGGGTGCGATTGTGTGGATATTACGTTTTGACATTCATCTTCCTGAATGAGTATGTTTTGATTATTTGACTTTTGATTTGAAAAGGAAAATCAAGCACTGAGTATACAGTGGGACTCCCTATATGCACGGATTACTGCGGATCAAAAAATAAAACAGGAAAATTCCAGAAATAAACAGTTCATAAGTTTCAAACCTTGTCAAGTCAGTTCAGGCTGAAACATGGTGAAATCCTCCAGTACAATCAGGCCCAGTACATGACTCTTCCCCCTTTGTCCCCATACCCACGCTTCCCCGCAGAACTCTCATCCAGTCTGCCTCTAGCTTTCCTGCTGATGGCATACATTGCTGCATTATTGCAGTGTCTGTTATAAAGATGTATAAAAAGTTTGACTTTCATTGCTCTGTCATCCCTTGACACCTGATATTTTTTCATTGTGCTATCTTCTCTTGAGAATTAGGCTAAAACATCAGAATCTCTTTCATTTGAGAGAGATAGTACAGTACTGTATAATAATGTACGATGGACTTTATTATTACTGTATTTATTGTTGAAAATGTCTTACTGTGCTTAATTAACAAAAATCATGTCCACAGATGGTTCATTATTACCCATGGTTTTGGCCATCCACAGTAGGTCTTGGAACGTTTCAACTGCCGATTTGGGGGGACTGCTGTATTTCTGCTGCTGAGTGTGCATTGGCGGTTTGTGAAATTACTGTCCTTCTTCACATGGGGCTGCTGATGAGAAGTGTGGATGCAGTGGGTGTAGATTCGAGCTAGAAAAGCAAAGGCAGATTATCGTGCCAGTCGACACCCCAGATAAGAACGTGTTCTCATGGGTGTCGATTTGGGCTAGAGTTTCAGAAATGACAGTGAGCCTCAAAAGGTGGCCAGATACTTCAAACGACATCTGGACAGAATGAAATCGAACACCGTAGAGGGCGTAGAATGTTTTTGATGTAGCGGATACACAAAGAGAGTGCTAATAAACGGATTGTGTCTGGTGCGTGAGTCCTTTTAATAAAGGAGATGACAGTTGTTTTAAAATGGAAGTTGTTATCTTTATTAACAACCACTGTTGGTTCAATGCTAAAAGTGGCACAGACACAGAAGCTAACAATTTAAATGACACTCACAGTTACAACAAACATTACACAGTTATGACATTAACTATTAACAGCAATTCATGAATACAAATTTTATTTACAGTATTTAAAGTGTGGCGTAAAGCATGCCGATAACTGCATAATTAGTGCTGCTGACCAATCGCATGGCGTCACATTTATGTCGGCCAATCGGGGACAGCGGGTAAGATCAATACAAACAAAACAGTTCAAGAGGTCCTGGCTGCAGAACATTGGTCGACCTCCAATAGGTGGACCTTCACTGTGGAACCAGAAGTCACATGACCTCCACACCTGGCCCGGACATGATGTTATGCAAACTTCAGGAACGGAGGTGGTACCTCTTCTAAGAGGCTTGAAATCACATGACCTCCACAATAGTGCTGGATATGATGGTAGTGCAACATCAGGAACTGACTTAAATAAACTCTTTTAAAAATATGTATTTGCTATTTGATGATATTAGTGCAATGTTGGAAATGGACGTTAATCATTTCATTTAAATATACTGGAACAGACGTCAATAATAATTTTAAATTTGCTATTTCAGTGTGAAATTCTTACCTTTACGTAGCTTAAGATATTATGAGAAATATCCATCTTCACCATTTATAGGAAACAAGGTGCAAACAGTGGGTTTCACGTCATTTTATGAGCAAATCTACATTCTAAACCATACTTAAGGTGATGTGGAGGTTATGTGATTTCTGGCCCCACAGTGGAGGCCGCCTTCTCAAAAAAGATTGCCTCGGGGACCCTGCACAGGCAATGCAGCAAAACAATGATCACAGCGTAACACATAGAGAGTCTGTCCTGCTCACAGTGTAATACGTGTATAGTGTCCTGTGCTTGTACTGTGTAATACGTGTATAGTGTCCTGTGCTTGTACTGTGTAATACGTGTATAGTGTCCTGTGCTTGTACTGAGTAATACATGTATAGTGTCCTGTGCTTGTACTGTGTAATACGTGTATAGTGTCCTGTGCTTGTACTGTGTAATACGTGTATAGTGTCCTGTGCTTGTACAGTGTAATACGTGTATAGTGTCCTGTGCTTGTACTGAGTAATACGTGTATAGTGTCCTGTGCTTGTACTGTGTAATACGTGTATAGTGTCCTGTGCTTGTACTGTGTAATACGTGTATAGTGTCCTGTGCTTGTACTGTGTAATATGTGTATAGTGTCCTGTGCTTGTACTGTGTAATACGTGTATAGTGTCCTGTGCTTGTACTGTGTAATATGTGTATAGT